>VZRZ01004057.1:1013811-1033879 GCA_013398175.1 Climacteris rufus | reverse complement strand
CCTCCTCCTCCCTCCTTCTTCTTGGCTGGCCTTGCTGGTGTCCATATCTGTTGGTTTTTTTATATGCTGTACTCCTTTCCTCTGTCTAACAACTACATAACTACTGCTACATGGTGTGCGACTGCCTGCTCCCGAGTTTGCTTCTTAAATATGTTGTCACAGAGGCATTACCTTCCATCCTAATTGGTCTAGCTGTGGCTTACAGCACGTCCATCTTTCAGGAGACACCAGAGATAGGCCCTGACTGGACAGCTGTGGAAGCTTCTGGTAGCTCTTTACAGGAGCCATCTTTTGGCCCTTACCACACCCAAAAAGCCAGACCCCCCCTCAAACTACCACACCTAAATATGGGTTCAGATTTCCTCTGGCAAGCAGCTACAGTTTATTCAAATAGAAACATTGTGTATGATGAGAACTTTTCAGAACCTGTAAAATATTTTCTGAGTATTTTCTGGCTTTTCCAAATACTCTTAATTGTGAACCACCATGACCATTTAAAGGAAAGTAAAATGGAAATCTAGTTCTTTTTTGTTGGATATTTTTTCACAGTACATTCTCCAACAATTTTGTCTTCACAAAGTTATGTCAATACCTTCAGCCAAAACATAAGGCTTTCATCCAACTTGTACGCTGATCTCCAAAGAGAAAATTTTTGGCTGACAAGGAGGAGGATTTAGACTCTACAAACTTTGCTTGTCTGGAAGATTGTACTGGAGGGAAACAGTCTAGACATACAAACCCTTCTTTCCAAAGGGGTCATACAAACCCCTTTTCCTTCTTGATTTTTCTTCCCAGGCTCTACATGTGATCTTTTCTCTACTTCCTATTTTTGAGTCTTTAATCTTCCTTTCAGGTCAAGTAACTATGCATTATTTTTTTTTTTTGTCCATCTCCATCTGAGTACAGCGTCTAGAAGACCATGCCTTGTGCTATCACTCTCACTTTTTGAGAGTTTTGTACAATATTCTTGATCCTTTTCTTTCATTTCTAGATTAAATGGGCAAATGCATGTGTTTTCCTCTTCTCCTTTAAGGGTGAATATAATGCAGAGGAAACGTCCCAACGTAATTTATAACTGAATCATTTCAGTTTAACTGCTAGAGGCTTGGGTGGTCCTATCATTTTCAGGTCAACATATTAGCACATCCTTAGTATGATAAGAGATGTACAAACAGCTACACCCATTCTATCCAGGAGTGATTCATTTTACAGAGGGGAGGGGATGTTTCCGCAGCTGTCCTCCTGAGGGGATGTACAACAGAAAAGCCCATTTAATCACCACAGTCACTTCCGTGGAAGTTCTAAGAGTGGAAGCTTCAAGAGGGACATCTCAATCAGTGTGTCTGCTGGCTGCCCTGCCTACATCCCTTTACACTTTATGCTCTTTAAGAGACTGTGCTAGCACTTTCTGGTCTCCCAGGGTTGTGGGTTGTAAGGGATTTCTGCTGCTGAAGGCCTTCTTAAGGAAGCTCCTTTCACTTTCAGTTCTCAGATGTTTGGCATGAACCCAAAAAGAGTATGGTTCTCCTGCAAATTAGTAGATGTTCAGATATTACTAGTCCTGTTTACTGTGTGTCCAATTCTTGATGAACCAATGAATGCAAATAATGGCAAAAACACAGTGGAGATGTGACAGGGATAATTCCCTTGATGAAGTCTTGACAGATATGTAAAGAACTTAAAACCATGAAATTTAAAATAATTAGGCTCTTTGATTAAACAAAAAAACAATCAATCAAATTGCTCTTTTGCTTTTTTTTTTTTTTTTCCAAAAAGAGGGCTTTTAAAAGAGCAGCCTATTCGGGGTGTTGTACCCTTACCAATAACATATATAAAAGAATGTTTCAACGGGTCTAGTTTTTGCAATATTACAATTGAAAGGCAAAAAATTTTAAAGATTGAGAGAAATTCTCATTAAAAAGCACAATGACACTTAGCCTACAGACCAATTTTGAGGTGACAGTGCCAAAGCTTTTACCTTCTTCTAGCTCTTTGTTCTTCTGTTCATTCCACATCACAGAGCAACTATAGCATGTTGAATGGATAAGGCCAGAGCTCATACAGAAGTGAATGAAGTACAATTTACAGCTTGTGGGTCATCTGCCCTATAAATCCCAAGATCTGCTTTTAAGCATAGACAAATAGAGAGGGAAAAAACTGAGAAACATTCTCTTCTAACAGCATTCCTTCCATTACAAGGGTAAAAGTAGAGATACAATCAACACTGCTTTTAGAAGATATGGAATCAAATTAATAACTTTTATGGCTAATTTTTTGGCCACTGCTGGAAAAAAGTAGTGACTAAGCAATGAATTTATAATTTTGGCAAAGACTTCCGGGGCTATTGTCTGTGTTCACTATGAGCTGTGGCTTCTTTTCTCTTCACAGTGCGTCTCCTACTAAAGGAACATTGTGACTGTGAGGAATCTGCCTAGGAGCCGTAAGTCTTTAGAGGTAAGTCTTCTATTGTGTACTTTTATAAGGAAAGCTGAAAATTTGGTCTCTTAACAAAAGCTCCATCCTGTTCTAAAGCAATTTCTCAGGCACACAGTCTGCATGTGAAGCTGGCTCTAGTTTCAGTGAATTTTTTTTCTTGCTTAAAATTAAACAAACTTTAGGATCAGGTTACTGATCTTAACTTTTCATTTTCATTTTGAAAATACTCTATTGTCTTTCATAAAATTTTATACTTGAAATGTTTGTGCAACTGATCTCTAAAACAAAGTAACCAATCACAGTGTCTGTGATCACAGAAAGTATGGAGAGTTCAGAACAAAAATACTATACAAAATGGGAGGAGCACTTTGAGAGCCATTTCACCAGCCCCATAGTGCTCAAAAAAGACAAACTTATCAACGAAAAACTAGACACACTATGAGCCATGAACTTTCACATTTAGCACAAAAACAAAGGGTGTCACTCTTTTTCATACTGTGTGACCAGTACAGGGAAAGGTAATAAAGGGCTACAACTACTATCATAATGATGTTTATAGCAGAAAACCTTTGCAGTTTTATGATCAGAAAAACAGGTAACAATTGAATCAGCTGTTTTGTGAACTTTAACCAAGGCTTGTGTGATCAGGGTTAGGATTTGATGTCACTGAGAGGATGCAGACAAGACACAATCTATATCTGGTCTTAGACATTTCTGATTAGGTTACATTAATGTGATCCCTGTAGGACCAAGCTTTCACATCCAACTAGATCTGACAGTCTTCCAAGCAGACCACTCTTTCTCAACAGAAAGAGACAGCCTTGTGGCTATGACAAAGTTATATTTCCTTAGGGGAGTTCTGCAGATCCAGAGACCAGAGAAAATTATATGTACAGACAGGGATATACTAGTTCAGAAATGGGATTAAATTGCATATTGCTTTATGCCAAGTCTGTGGAAAATATTGGAAAAGTTATTATAATAGGAGAAGTAGCACTCCTCTGGTGTGTAACCTCCATCCTTGAGTCATTCTTTGTTTTGGAAGCTCAGTTGCTTTGATCCCGTTTTGGTCACAGTGGCAGAAAATGTGTGGTTTTCTACTGTCTTCACACTATCTGCAGAGCATGATATGACCCTAGAGCATGTCCTCCCTTTTTCTTATGCCCATTTCAGATTTTATTGCCACTAGTTAGAAAAACTGCAAAGAAGCCTTAAATAATGATCAGACATCAGAAGTCCTTATTCCTGTAAATGAACAGAGGAGTGAAAAACTGATCTCTCTCCACTTTGACCACTTTTCCCCTTGGAAGCTTCAGAGATTTGTTCAGAGATCTGTGATTTTTGGGAGCACAAATCTTTCTTGGTCAACTTGGATTGACAAAATGCTATTAAAAAGTCCCAGATAATTATAAAAATGTGACTGAGCTGTAGCACTAAGCATTTCTAAATGAATGTTCACTAGCAGTTCTGACAAAGTGTTTTCATCTCTAAATACTGGGTGTGCTTTCAGGGTAAAGTGGAGTAAGCAGGGCTATAGCCCGCAGGGGCTGCTGTCATGCAAGAATAATTATACTAGGATGGAACAATCAAACTGTAAGGACAGATGTTGTTTGGTTTTGTTTTATGTTAAGGGCTAAGTTTATGTTCCACATTAACAGAAACAGTATCTCTTTGTGGAAGTCTTGGGATACTTTCCAGAACTGATTAAGAACTAAGGCATATACTTTTCAACATGTTGGGATCTCCTATCTGAGAGGATGTCCTGTTTACATTTTGTGCTTCAACTAAGTAAGTATGCTGCATAAGTGCTCCAGGAATGAGGTGAAATATAAGAGGGGAAGATGGCTTGAAATGGATTTTCGCATGAGTTTGAAAAATGACACTTGTATGACCTCTGTCATCAAACCATTTGGGATTAGTCCTACAAAGGTATATTTTTAATGAGAATAGGCACTCAGAAGGGATAGACCTTGGCATCCATGGAATGTATTTCAGGTGGCTTAAAACCTTTCTCATCTTCTTTTCAGAGAGAAAATAGGGAGCAGCTGATAATGTGGCTAACAGACAGTCTCATTTTATGAATTTACCTGTGTAGGTAACAAAACACTGATAAATCTAAAACTAGCATAAAGCAGCATCTAGGAAACACAAAAAAAAATAGATGCCTGTTTTTATCAACCCTTTGTCACTTAAAGTCTTTCTATATGAGAGTGCTAGTATACTACACAGTATTTACATTATATTACATGAAAGACAACAGAAAATCAAATTTGCTGTTTTAAGGTTGGAATTTTTTTTTTATATGGGAGTGGCTTTTTTACTTTTGTTTTTTTTTTTTTTTGATGGGAGGCAGAAACAACTTGTAATGAAATGGGAAGACAAAGTGGCAAATTCCAAAACCAAAATACTTTCAATTTTAAACATAGGCAAACATAGTAGACTAGAGGGAAACTACCTAAACAAATATAATAGTAAATATCATATGTAGTGCTTCTACACACCCACAGCTTAACTGCTGTCAAGTTTTGGTAGAATTCCAGGAAAAGGAAAAAATTTAAGGCACAGTTTGATAAAGTGTTAATTTTTAAATGTGTATAGGGAGCTTTTCAACCGTGTCCAAAGGATACTGATGGGCATGCTTCTGTTCTCACTGTGACCTCCTGAAGCTAACTAAAATTAACAAATCTTCATTTCACCACGCGGGACTAACCCTTTCTCTTTGTATATAGACAGATGTATAGATGCAAATCTTTTTAAGAATTTTACATTAGTAATGGTATCCACGGACAAATGCTGGAGTTGTTATTCATCTGGGTTTCCACTTGACCTGATGTTTCTTACAGTCACTTTAGTAGTGGAGTATCTTAGAAGTCCTTGTATATAATTGCATACAAAATGAAGTCCATTGACATGAAACAGTTTGAGGTCGGAATAATGTAAAAAAAGACTTTTCCTGGGAATTAGCCCAAAAGAATAGGTGATGGAAGTGCTTCAAATAACAACTTCATTGTATCTATTATACACAAAGAGTCTTCCTAATATGACATTCACATTTATTTCTAATTGAAAATTTTAGAAATCTAGATCTCCCTGTCTGAGTGTTTATGTGGACTCTATCATCCCTGCTTCAGAGAAAATGAGAATAGTTCATTGTATATACTATGAGGTCTGCCAGTGTTATCTCTGAAATATGGGAACTAGTGGTATAATAAAATGTACTGCAGAACTCCGAAAGCCCTTGATTCTATATTTACATCTTTGAACAAGCTCACTTTGACTCATAGCTCCTTAATTAGAGGCATAGTCGTTTTTCTTTTCTGTAGGGCATTTTTTTACCCTCACAATACAAGCATACATTTGGTAACTAATACCAGCAATTAGCCTCATCTGCTATGTAAATGAGTGTAATTGCAATTAAATACTTTAGTGGGCCCGAAGGGAAAACACGCAATCATTACAAAGTAAGTAGGAGTACATGGTTAAAGGGACTTTCAGGAGTGCTAGAAGTGTAAAGGACCATGGTCCTTTCCATTATTAGTAATGTCTTCAGGAGTTTAGAACCTGGTACTAATGATAATTTTATTCTCTTTCATTGAAAGCTGTGAAAACCATAGAACAAAGAATGACATTCTTTATGAAGAAAAGAGAAATTATCTCCAGGGTGTTCACAGGATTTTGTTATGAACATCTGAGCATCACAAAACAGGATACCAAAAACAACACTGGGAAGTTCCTGGATTGGGTTTATTGTCAAAGATTTGTTGAAATCAATGGCTATGACAGTTTTATACTAACTAAGTAAGTGTTTCACTGAATATGTCTACATTATTTTATGTCTTCCACAAGAGCTGTCACTGACATACTGTAGGCAGCCTGTCTGAATGGTATTTGATGGTGTACTAAACACAGCATAGATATACCAGCATCATACTGCTGAGCTTGGACTTGATATTTGAACAAACTGCAAGTCTATTTTTGAGTGTGTCCTCCTAAAAACTAATACAGATTCATTGTCAGATACAACTCAATAGTGTAAGCATTATTTAAAATTCTTATTTGTGTAACTTTTATATGTAATTTTGCTTCTGAGACAATATGTTTCCAGTGCAAAATCTGCATTTTGAAATTTCATTATTTATCTCTAATTTTGTCCTTAGTTCATGGTAATAGAGCTCTCTGCTAAACCTGAGTTGCCTGAAATTTCTTAAAGACTTGCAATGAAGCATCTATATTTATTGTGTGCAAATATGTGAAGAGAGCTGGGGCAGCCTGTCTGGAAGACTATCAAAATGATTCATCTCCTAAGTAATGTTTCACTGCCCTTTCTTATAGAGCATCACTGCGTTACTTATTCTGGCTTTAAAAGTTCTAAATGTGCCCAGAAAGATTTCCATGAACTTTAGTTTTAACACTGCATTTAAAAAAGAAAATTAAAATTTTATTAATAAGACATGTTGAGCTGCTATTTTGTTATTAAATTATGTGTTAAATTTTGACCAAATTTAAGTAGTGTAGATGCTTATCCTTCTTATTGCATCTTGAAAAAATGACTGGGAAGACGTTAGAACTGATTTTTATCTTAAAAATATAATACACAAACAATATATTCATGACCTGAATTAGCCTTTTTATTTTTCTATTTTTTAAGCCATTATTCCTTGATTTAAGTATAGGTCTGTATTTCTCATTAAGGACATCTGTTAGGAAGCACCAAGGGCAGGTACTGCTCCCTAGGGGAGGGTGGACAGCAGCCCGGGATGACAGCAAGGCCAGCAGAGGCAGTGGCCTCAATGACAAGAGTCTGTCCCTCAGCACCAGAGTGAGGGAGACAGGGCAGGCCAGTGACAGCAAATAGGCTCAGACAGAAATCCAGCTCTCCAGACAAGTTCACTGTAATGAGGCATGCCTGAGGTCAGGATCAGAATCCGTATCTACAGGGTCCAGACCAATAGATGCAATGCAGTCCTGTCATGGACCGAGTATGACAATGCATACTTAAATCCATCTCCCAACCAAATGATATAGGAACTCCTGATGCAGCTTCTTCCAGCTTCTCAAAGATCTTCAAGGCCAGCTGGGGCTAATCAGACAGACCTTCTTTGAGAAAGCTGACCTGGAGAGCACTAACTACACTCCTAGAAAAGTTTTGGCTCAGACTGTCTGCTAGACTGAAAGGTTATTTTACCTAGGAGAATGTTCAAGACCATTTTGTTTATGAAAAATATCAGTAGAATAGTGAGAAATTCAGGCTAGGCAAGACAGAAACAAACTACCAAGAACAGAAGCACAGGTGGTGCCTGAGTTTACCAATTGTTGAGAATCAAAATCCTGGTGGTTTATTCATTCAGTAGTTCACTGATTTTCTTTTTCGTGTTCTATAAATTAATTTAATTTTATGTCAGACAAGGTAGTGATATGGGCTTATCCTTCTCTCAGGATTACTTCAGAGCACCAAGTGCAGTGCAAGTCATATTAGTCACACTTACCAAGAAAAAAAATAAAAGAAAATATGGTTTCTAAATTAGTATTCCCAAGTTCTCACAAACTGCTTAATGTGATTCAGGAATGTAATGAGAAATAAACTACTTGACATGGGTATCCTTTGAGTAATATCTTTCTCATGTAACTGAAAGTACTCATAATTGGTGATAAAAATATCGATATTGAGGTTTAAGTTGGCATAGTTGGTAGGGAAATCTCTCTCCAGTAAAATATTATTTCCTAAATTCAAAAGTATTTTATTTGGGAAACTTTGAAGACGATAACCTGTTTGTATAATCAGTTTTACACTAACCTTCAAAAGAAGTTGTGTTTTTGGTTCATTAACTAGAACTAATGAAAAAGTAGTTAAGGGCCATTTGTTGATATGGGCTTTCCAGAGTCACTACTATAAGAATTACAGTTGGGTAGAGTTGTATTTTATTTCTTCCACTTGGAAATCCATTTTAGAGTTTCTGACCATGGTGAAGTGATCACTGAGACTTCTTCCATTGTTGATGTATTTGTCAGTTTATGTTCTCATCTTAAGTAGGTGTAACTGTCCTGTCAAACAATGTAATTGTTGTCGCATGTTTTATCAAAATATCTGGATTTTGATCATTGAGGGTGGCCATCACTGTAGAAGCTGAGTTCAAACCCATTTATTGATATCTCAGTCAAGAACTATTCTTTACTGAGAACTATCTCCCAAGTGTCTTATATTCCACATAAGAAATTTTGGTGCATTTCATAGCTTTCAAAGTGAATGTGTTGATTAAAGACAGACTTTCACAATTTAGTATGCAACACATAGTAGATAGTAGGAACAAAATGTGTTTAGCAGAGCAGTATATACGTTTTTAAGAAGAAAAGATTTCCTTAAAATCATAACACCAGCTTCAAGACACTAAAATGAAATTCAAAAAAGTAGCGATCTTATTTTAAGACTCAGAATTCAGAAGTGGTTAAACATAGGTTAGGGTTCACCATATTGCTCTGATGACTAGCCTTAGCAATTGTTTCCTATTCCAGGGACCTTTGAATTTAAGATCTTCCTCTGTTTAATGTTACGCTAATTGCAGGCACAACATATCTGTATAGTGGAATATTTTCTATAAAATTATAGTTTTAATAGTGGAGAAAGAATTAAAATTAAATGTTAAAATTATTGGTTTGGGTCTGTGGAACATAATTTAAAGGAACTGGAATTCAGGCCATAGCTTAGATTGTAATTTTTAGGAAAGGATTTGCAGAGAATTGTCAGCAATAAGCCCTGTGCTTAAAAGTGTGAACTTGTATTCACCTTAGTCCTGTGGAGCACAAGCTTTTTTTTCCAGTCAGCTGCAATAGTCAGCCTGTTTGTAATGTCCTTGTAAGTGGAATTGTTTCAGCCTTTCCCCTGTTGACAGCAAAACATAAACATGAGGCACATTAAAATGGAAACAGGATCCTGGTCCTTTCTGTTTCTCAGTTTTATTTAGCAGTGACCTTTAACCCTCATTAAGATACTTTGAAAAGTTTGGGACTCCTTTTTTTTGTAAAGCTCATTGTGGGAATATTTAGGTTTGTTATGTTGTTTTTCTCTTCAGAAATATTTAAATGCCTTTGGGCAGTTGTATAAACCACAAACCCTCACATTTACTTATTCTAAGAAAAATACCTGTAGATAATCTTTCACAGCATATTCTCTGGTCATTACAGTTGTCCCATAGTCACAAGGCAAACATTGACACCCAAATTTTACTCAAGAGGAGTATCAGTGCACACCAAAGTTTTGTCCAGGGCAAAACATACATTTGTATACACACTAATGGATGCTAGCCCTAAAATGTATATTAATGCAGACAAAATATCAGATACAATTGTTTAATTTATGAAAATATGACTTAGATTCATGAATACAAAGTTGTGTGCTGGAATTTGTTTAACAATTTGCAATGCATGTGAGTAACTAGCCATGGCCTTTGATTTGTTGGCCTTAGAAGATTCCTGACCTCTTGGCAGATGTGTATGTCTCAGAAACATGCAGAGATGTGCTAAACATAAAATCTAATTTTAAGAATTTCGCCCAAGGAAATTTTTAATATCTGAGGTCTACAATTTCTAACCTTGCGATGGAGAATTCTCTCCCTTAAATTGAAAAATTAATCATGCTTCCTCTGATTTAAATGTGTGGAAGGGGAGCTGTATTGAAGTATATGTGATTTTTTTCTCCCAGAAAGGATGAAAAGTGCCACTGAGTATGTCCAAAGACTGAGGTTTTTAGTACTGTTTGCCTTATTGATCAATTTTTTGTATGTAAGACATAGCCAAATAATAGGTGTTAGTTGTTTGTTTTCAGAAACTGCATTTAGGTATCCATTTATGAAGTGAAATAAACTCATCAGAAAGGAAAATATTAAAATTTTTCTTTGACTTTCAGAAAACACATTCCCAAAAGATTATTTCTTTATCATGTTTCTTCTAGTAAAATAGCTAGCAAATTTGTTTCTCTTTGTCATTCACTGGAATTCTAAATTATCACTCTGTTTTTAAATCCTGCTAAAATTCTAATTTTAAAAAATGTGGTACTTCATGCTGCTTTTTCAGAAAAGCAGATGTATTAAAACAATTTCCCTGCAGTCTGTAATTTGATTTGTCTTTATTCTTGCCCTTTCTAATGCTAAAATGAACAAAAGAAGTAATATAAAAGAGAGAACTGTGAAAAAAATGAGTGCAAAAAATTCAAAACATCTTTGATTTTCCCTTTACATATCAGACGGAGAGGTTATTCCATATTTCATTTCAAAACAAGCTTTTAGAAGGAGACTTTTATATCAATGTAAAATGCTGTATTTGCCTCATTTCTGAGACTGTAAAGTACTTCCCAAAGATGCTGTACTTTTGCCAGAAGAATTTTGGTAATATTCATTTGAGGTGCAGAAAATTCTCCTCGTCTTTGATAATATGTTTGAACGGTTAAATGCTTTATTGTTTAAAATGCTCCCATTTCCATCTTGAGACTTTTTAGTTTCAGCGCCTACTATTAACTCTTATATTTATGTTACTTAATGTGATTAAATGAAGGCAAAACATATTATGTCATACCTTTATTTGGTATTCAAATTTTGTGATGGGGGATTTTAATGTGATTTTTTTCCCCTGATTCTTAAATACTCTTCATTTAACAGTAATGAAATCAGGGGTAAATTTTACCCTTCCTGTCTAAATTTAAAAAATTAAATATTTCATGTTAAGTAGATTCTGAAAACTGATGTTCTTTGGCCACAGCTACTTTTTTTTACTAGTGAGGTACAGCTTTCCAGATTTAGAACAGATCATCATAATCCATAAATTTTATGTCCATTAATGGTAACATTTTCACTTTTATCTTTACTAATATTTGTTGGCAAAGATATTATTCTTCATCAATGATTTTACAGGTTATAACTAGTTCAGAAAAGAAAAATAAAAAATCCTGTGCAATGATACCTTTTAAAAAGTGACCTTGTCAAAGTGAGGCATTCTGACTTCAATTAAATTCAGAGTTAGGTGGTCCCACAGGTAATGCTGGAATATATAATGTTAGCAATTGTAAGAATACCTTGCAAAAGTAGTTCAAAAAACCCTAAAAAAAACCCTTTATGCTGTGCTGGTTTGTAGAAAAAAAGGAAGACTTTACCTTTATATTTGTAGCCATTTATGAGGTCATTTTTGGAGTGTACTGTTACATAAAACACAAGGTCAGCAGGTAGGGCTAATTAAATTTTAGTAGGAGCAAGAGTCACCAAAACGTCTTTACTTTCATCCTGCTCAGTCTAAAATAGCCATACAATACACCATTAATATCCATGGAATTATTAATTATGTTAACATGAATAGAGGTATCAGTGCTGCTAGCTTTATTTAATACCCTTCTGAACATTCCTGAAGAATGCATGATTAATTTTATTATTTCCTATATTCAGGAACAATAAAAATATGAAGCAAATCAACCTACACATGGAAATACTGTTCAGAAGAAGTGCCTGTTTTAATCCTGGATGAGAAATCATTTCTGGAACTTTTCCACCAGAAAGTGCAATTCAACTCATTTCAAGCAATTTCAGATGAACATACCTCTTTCCCATAAGTTTACTTGTGAAGAAACCAACATTTTTCTCTTTTGCTATTTTATTTAAAACAATTTATTTAATAATTTTAATCAAATTTCTGTATATCAGAGAAATTATTATTGAAAATTTAGTATTGCATTCTTTTTGCATTAATGAGAAAACCCAATTTTATCTTAATAAAATGTTTTAATGATCCTGAAATGGAAATTTATTTCCCATAAGAATTCTCAAATTTGGGATTTTGGGCCAAATTTGGAGCAGAAAAAAAACATCAAACACCAACACATTAATTCTGGTGTTTCCCTTGAAACTTACAGTTTATTTGTCTACTAGCATAATTCAGTATTTCACTACATAGTATAGGAGAATTTACCATTTAAAAAAAAATATATGGTCTACATTTACAGTTATTCAGAGCACATATAAGGCTTGTGAAGTACTCATTATATTTCATGGATTTCATTATATTTATGGAAGTGTGAATTTGTAATCCTAAAATTTAAATACGCTGAAAATCAAGTTCAGCCTTCAGTCTCCAGTCTCCAGTCTCCAGACTCCAGTCTCCAGTGTCTAATCCAACCGTGTTTCTCAGAAAATAATATTCTGACTATTAAATAAATAATTTTCTTCCTCAGAATAATCTTTAATGTTCAGGACAAAACTCAGTTTTGGCAATTCCATCTTTGATATTTCTAAATCTCTAGTTATCTTAGTGCAAAAAGATTTTCTCTTAAATGGACTTTTGACTTTCAAAGAGGTGATGTTAAAGAATGCAGCAAACCATGTGCAAAACTGTGTTGGAAACTAGATTTTTTTAAAAAATGGTGATTTAGTAGATGTTATATTCTCAGTGTGGTACAGCAGAATTTCAAAAAATATATTCTAACAAATATTGATTATAATTTTTAATGAATTTGGAGACCAATAAATGTTTGTTTGTTCTGGTTTTACCTGAGTAGATCTAGCTCCATAAAATGAGAGTGAGCACTGGCTTTGTTTCTGGTAGGTTGATAATTTTAATGTGAAAAGAGAGATTTCATTTCTCTCTTTTGTTTGTGTTCTAATTTTAAAATCTCCCAGAAGCTAATGGTTTCAACAAAGATTTTTTTCCCCCAATCTGCAAGCAGAATTCCTGATAAGCATGATGATGAATCTCATTGTGTCGCTCTGGCGCTAGCCGCCCGGTGGCCCCGGCAAATGACAAGATCCGGTGTCCACGTGGCGTGGCTACCAATGGCCCGTCAGCAGTTGTGTGCTGCCTGAGAAAGCAGTCAGGGCAGGCTGCAGCAGCACTCTTGCCTAGCAACTTGGCAAGGGTGAAAGACGAGAAAGGGCCAATGCTGTGTCTTTAGTTCCGACTTTATTTCCACCCTGAAGAGCAGGGGGTGTGGTCGGAAGGGGGACAGGCAGGCAAAAGGCCTTATGGAAGGGGTGACAGCACTTTTTAAAGGGGGTTGGAGAGAGAGGGGAGCAATGGAGCAAGCCAATAAGGGAAGGACATGAGGTAACAAGGAACAAATCATAACACACTAGGGGAGGAACAGATACAAACCAACCAATAGAGAACCGAACCGAACAGAACCTTCCAACGCTTCATACATAAAGAATAGGTTGCATTATTAAACATGAGAGGTTTGAGCCAATGAGGAGAAAGGAACAGTGAAGCTTCTGGATGGGAGGGAGGAGATGCTGTGGGAGTGACACATAGTGGGTGTCAGCCCTAGACTCAGGGTTTGCCCTTGGATCTGCTATCAGGGTCGGAGTCCTGGGCAGGGAATTCCACCCACTGTATGGCACTCAGCCCCAAGGTGGGCTGGGCCACCGCAACGTCATTGTAGGGATTTTACTTGTCCACATTTGATGTTTGTATAAAAATAAATGTCAACCATGCTAGATTTTAGAAGAAATAACAGGATACCTTAACAATCACACCTAATTACTCTACATGTTCTCTGATAGGATGTCAGAATTTTTAAGCTCGTGGATTTCCACTGTAGACTTCAAGCATGTTAAGTATTTATAGAAGAGATTTATTGAATTCCCATGGTATCTCAAAAGGAAGAGAAGAAAGTGCTTTGAATTCCAGTGCAACACCTGATCTGATCACTTTCCCTAATATTCCTCAGATCACCCCTTACCACCCACACATACTGTGAGATCCCTCCCTGTCTTGCTTAATAATTTCAGGTTGCTTGAAATTCCTACTGGTATGACAAGTATACACATCTGTCTACAGGTATTACCACCTCTGCTCCTTTAACTAGACTGGAGTTTAGTATGGTGAGGTCAATAGTGAGAAAAAATGTATACTATTTCCCACCCTTTCAGTGTCCTTATAAAGTCTGTATAACATTCAATTTTCCTTCTTTTTGCAAAAATATCTAATAATTTATCATCAGTGACTAGCAAGGTCATTGTTTTGTAAAGCTGCTAATGTCAATTGGAGAAAACAAAACAAAATAATTCCGCATCTTTTAAACAGAAAATGGAACGGTCGTTATGAAAATAGCACTTTAATTAAAAATTAGTGCAACTAATCTCAACAGAAGACAGGTGTTGTTTGACCAGTTTCATCTTATTTGGCATATGGGAATACCTTTCAGTCATGAGAAGCATGGGAGCATCCTTCTCCGTAAGTGTGGAGTAAGCATGAAGAATTTCAGGTTACTATGCACGTAATATGAGTAGCTAAACTGGTAACACATTTTCATGATTGTACATTGTGAGGATGACTGGACAAATATTTTGTGATTTGATACTGCTTCTGGCAAAGTGAATGCATGCCAAGATTGCCAGAACATCAAAGGAAACATTTTTAATTTAAATATGCATGCTGAGATGCAGCTGTGCCAATACACGCATATTTATTGGATCTGGCCAGGAGGCAAACGCGCAGATAATTAAACCATAGTAGTGCTGGCGAAGGTTTGATTCTAAAGGCCTGGGTTGTCAAAGACTTAGCTGACATGATTTTGGTGGATATAGAAGCAATTTAAAAATAAAATAACCTTAGGCAATGTTAGACTTGGACACTGATAACCTGGTAGTTAGTTTTCAAAGAGATAAGGATAGGCTCTGGCAGTAGGCATAGAATAGCTCAAGAAAATTATGCTTACACTGATATTTCCATACAATTCCGTGTTTTAGTTTAGGTAGCTACTAAACGTTGCATCACAATGCCATGACCAGGATGGCTTTAAGAAATAGTTTAGCTGGTAGTTTAGTGAGCCACATTAGTTGAATTGTAAACAGGACACATACATCTTTCAAGGTGCTACTAAAGGGTCTCATCATAAAAGTTTCTTCTCATTTTCCAATGCCTAACTGACAATCCAGTTTCAGAAAGTCCACTTTTATGGAAGATTAGGTACAGGAGGTTTTCTAACTATTCATTTCTCTTTGGAGCTTTTGCACAGAGATGTGCATTATGATGTTTTGGTTTCTGAAAGGAATGCCTGTGCACTAGAAAGTGCACAGAGACACTCCTTATCCCTGGATAGCTCAGTGGTTGACTGTCAGCCCATGTTTGACTTCCGGGCCAAATTTTAAACAAGTGAAAGCTTGCATGAAAACAATTATTATTCTTGTAATTTACATGAATTTTGAAGAATCTTTATTGTTCGAGGAATGCAGTAAAAACATAATCTTAAAAATGAGAATTTATAATACGTGAATTCTACTCACATCCATCTAAAACCAGGCACTCAGATGTTTGGTTTGGTGACTCTGTAACGTTCTCAGGTAGGCAGCATCATCAGCCTCAGGCTTTAAAAGAGCCAGTTCTCATATTCTTCCTAATCACAAGACTGACTTAAAAGTAATGAAGTTTAAAAATAAATGCATAAAAATAAGGTTTTATTATTATTGTTTTGGCATTTCAGCCTTAGGGTACACATTTTTAAAGGCTTACTCAATGACCATGGAGGCAAGTGATACAGTTAACAAAATTAATAAATGAAAACTGAGTTTAGAAACTGACATAATGATATGACTATAGAAACAGAAGTCATAAGAAATTCATAAAATCTTGCAATACAGACAGTAAAATCAAGAGAACTGGAGCAGGTACCCATTTGATTGGGATATTTTACCCTTTCTCACAGAATCTTTTTCTACCTCTTCTTCTATGAGTATAGTTAGTAAATTGGTCATTGAATTTTTTATCCCCCTTGAGTAGGCTGCAAGGAAGTGTCCTATCTACTCCCTGACAGACTGTGCTCAGATCAACTTACTGTTTTGGAATTTAACTGAGAGAAGGAAGGGAGCAGACAGGAAGAAATAGCTGAACATAAATTAAATAAACAAATAAATCCTGTAGCCTACTATAACCAAAAGAAGATTGAGCATGGTTTGTTCTTTCTACTTGCCTATGTGAGTTGTGAGGGGGTTTAATATCTTTTTTTAACCTTACAGCATAATATGTGTAGTCTAGCAAACAGTTACTTTTCACAGTGGGTTATTCTGAATAAAAATGTTGATTAACCAGAGAAAATCAGAGTCTGAGAAGCAGTATCATTCCTTCCTAGTCACAGACTCCCAGCTTGTTTATTTAGTGTCACCCATAGTCTGTCATGGCTGACCTAAAACTATCAGAAATAACCACAATTGCAGCCAAGCATAAACAAAAATCTGAACTGAAGGTGCAAGGGGACTGCCATTCTAAAGATAAGATCTGTTGCGGTAATAGCCCTTGATTATGAGGACCAAATTTAAAAAAATAAGAAAAAAAAAAAGAAGAAGAAAGACAAAAAACCAAACAGCAAATATACAGACACGTTTCTGTTTATTTATACATGAAGGGAGGGAAACAAATAATTTACAAAGAGGGAGGCATAAACAGAATAGGGTTTCATTACATGTCAGTGTTTCTCAACAGTTTATAAAACATGATTTTATGAAACGAAAGGTTTGCTTGTGGTCTTCTCTGTTTGCTTAATGACATTTTGTAAAGTGATAAAAATCACATGGAGATAGCAGAGAGAGAAAGAGAATCTGCCAGATGGTTATCTGTTGGTAGAGTGTTTTTCACCCTTCCTTCCACCTACAGCACAGAAGCCTTGGTTTTACACTGAAGACAGATTTGCATTAGAAGATACCACATATGAATAAAAGTCTGATGTATTATACTTCAGGTGTGTGAAAGATTTGTAAATTGCTGGTGACACAGGTAATGAAGGTGACTCATGTAAGACAAAAGCTGACTTGTTATTTAAAAGATGTGATTTTCAGACAACTTTCAATTTTCATTGTAATCAGTTTTCCTGAATTCATAGAGGTTTATTTAAAAAGAAGGAAGAGTAAAAAAGAGTTAAACATAAACTTTAAATATCTTGGTACATAACCACTGCTACTGTTATGCTTGCACTCCTCTGCAGTCGTACCAAGGCCTTGGTCACTCTGTCATTTTAAAGGTCAGTTCCTGTCTTTAGCTAATTTCTCAATATGTTACGAGGTTTCATTCATTATTGTTTAAATAAATGAAATCTTCAAAGCTAAGAACTTAAGTGAGGGTAGTTTTGGGACCTTGTGCTTTATAAGGCTCTCTACTTTTTCTAAGATTTACTGAACAGATTAAAGGAGGGAAGAAGAATTATGAGATGACTCTATTAATTTCTTTTTTTTCTTTCAAAATATGTAAATTCGATGGTATATTAGCAAACAGATATCCTGAAAAAAATTCTAAATATGCATATTTCAGAAATGACTTTGATTTGAGCCATATCTTTCAAAAACTCCTGAAAATGTAACTCCTTGATTTTTACAATTAGCAAAGCCTGTTATGTCGTGGCTCAATTTTTTTACATTTCTTCTCTATCTTCCTTTATTCCTTTCATTATTTTTCTATATCAAGCCACATTGGTATTCAGTAGCATCAATGGCATATTCAATGGCAGCTCTTAGACACTTAGAAAGTACCGAAATGCTAGTCACGCATCATAGCTTCTCACATATTTGTGAGTGACTTAAATGGTGATTTTGAGGACATGCTTTATTAAAAAAAACCTATTTTATAACTATAGAACAACATTAACTTTCACTTGTAATCCAACCTAAAAATTCTTAGGTATTAGTTTGGTCTGTCACCACAGTGGCACAGGGAATCACTCTCTACCTGACCTTTCTGTTTGGCTGGAAAGAAGTCCAGTGTTTTGTGTTCCGTATAGGGGAAATGCACAAAGTACCAGGATTTTAGGCATATTCATTAAAAAAAACCCCAAACCCAAACCCCTTCTTATTTGGTTTTAAAATTAATAAAAATTCAGTTTGAAAATAATTTGGGGTATGTCACATTTTCTTGTTAATTCTTCCTCTGTTTTCTTGCCAATTACATGAATGTAACCCTGCAAAGGAATGTATCTTCTCTGTGGCCCTTACAACAAAATGCAGGTGGGAACTCTGGTGTTAAGAAACTCAACCAACCAACCAACTGTGGTGGTGTGCAGAGCTGAGGCCACAGCAGCCAAACCTCGGCATTAGTGGAACAGGGCTCTCAGCACACCACCCCTAAGAACTCCTACTCCAGTTAGGGTGACACTTCAGGTTCACCCCATGATCGCTCTCAGTTACTGTTTGCAAGTTTGCTATTATTGGTTAGCTTGATTATTACCTAATGTTCTGTATTTGGAGTTAGTCTGGAAAGCTCACATTTCTTCAGGTTTTTATTGGTTCTGTTATAATCTCTGTACCTCCGTTGGGTGCTTTTACCTGCTTTTTTCCCTTTAAAATCCCGCTGTACCCTGTCCCCGCGCCTTTTGTCGCTGGATTCACTCTGCTTTGCTGCACCCCTGTGCTGCTTATGCTGAACCCCTGGACCTCCACGCTGCCGATCCTGGACCAGAGGACCCCTCCTCCTGGCACCTGGAAAGCAGCCGCGAGTGGCCCCTTCCTGTGGCTGCTTCCCGCTGCCGCTCCCAGCCATACCTGCCTTCCTGCCGTTGCTTCTGCTTTCCCGCTGCTTCTTGCTGCTTCTCCCCCCGCTTCTTCCAGCAAATACAACCTGGTGAATCCACACAAAGGTCCTTCTCAAAGTCTGTCCCTGCCGGCTGCCTGAGAACACTGGGCTGGGATGACCCACCTATCAGAGGGGCCGGCAGCCATAGCACTTTGGGAGACATCGCTGCATGGCAGCTTTTCCCTCTCCCAGCACGCATGGGAGAAGCGAACGCAACCGCGCGACCTCGGGTCGGAACCCAGTGGCGGCAACACCCCCTGCAGCAATAACCAACCAACAAAAAACGTGGATATGGGGAAGACATCAAAGAGTACTATTTGATGGAAAATTCAAATTCATATTTTGTAATTTCCTGGCCAGCAAGAATTTTCTGGAAAAGTCCCTTGAGATAAAATTGGCATGCATCTATGCTGAAAATACACTCAGAGATATACTAATGAAAGGAGCTTGTAAATGTTTTGAGATCCTTAGGTGGAATGTATTATGGAAGTGTCACTTTATTATAAGGGAAGATACCAGTTTGGGAAAAGCTATGTGGAATTTTTTGGTTATATTTATATACCCAAAATGAAATATTCTTTATAACTGACATTGTAGACAGTGCTATTTGGGTCTCCTGTGTTTGTCCAGTGTTCATCTGTTGACAGGGAAAAAGTCTTCTTGAAATTGTATGGGGTTTATTGATGCAGAGATAGGTCTTGCCTGCTTTCGGTGGGTTAAATGCGGAAAAAGGAATTTATATCAATGGGAAAGGATCCCTCTGGTAAACAAACCTATGTAAGTCTGATATCAAGCTCCCTAAGTATCTGCAAGCTGGTTGAAGGAATACATCACTTCTCCCATAATGACATCACACCATTACTAGCAGCAGTTTAGCCCAGACTAACAGATATTTTTCTTCCTGGGTTACTGACCAGGCCCAAATTTGGCTGTAGACTTGAGTATCCTGCTGAAAGCAAAAGCTTAAAAGAAATTTAACTATCAAGGTACTTAGCATGAATACAGTGAGACTGACTGGAAGGGTGCATATGCATGGAAGGGTGTATATGCATTCCCATATTACTCCCAAGAAACAAAAGATGTTCATCTTTCTCTTGTTTAAAAAAAA
>VZRZ01004057.1:882790-1006215 GCA_013398175.1 Climacteris rufus | reverse complement strand
CCTCCCCTCAATCTGGATATTGAGATTTAAAGGTCATTTTCATGTGAATAAGCCAAAATCTCCACCTCACCTAAGGAAAAGAAAAAAACACAAGATTGAGTGAGACCCTTAATGTCTGTGCAAACTTGATGTGTTGTTCAACATGCTCTTTCTTTGTTATGGAAAATACAACCTTATTGTGAAATGGTCTTCCCTTCTTGGAGAAGAACATTCTGTGGAAGTCATTAATCTCTCAGGCTTAAAATTCATGACTTCCTGATTTCTCACATGTGTATTTGCTTTGCTCAAGACAGAGATTTTTGGGGAGATTGGGGTTCGGGTGTTTTTTCATTTTGTTTTTGGGTTTTGTGGTTTTTTTGGTTGATTGGTTGGTTGATATTTGAGAGCTCTAGCAGTCCCTGTCATTGGATGAGTCGTATTTGCACTGATATTTTGGCATACTATCTAAAAGCAGAAAAAATCTCGTGTCATAATGCTTGAAGTACTGTTTTCAAAATACCTGGACACTGAGCACCTATTTCCCTTAATTTTTATATTTAAATGAGCTTTATTTCTGTCAGTTCTTAAAGTTAGTGGAGCTATATGAGCATTTCCATCAGAAAGATTAGGCCATGATTCCTTTTACATTGCATATATTTTTCAATATACTATTTTCATTATATTTTGCTTTCTATGCCATCTTCTGTGATGTCATAATTAAAGGCATCATGAGGTCATACTTTTTCTACTCCTCATTCCCTTTTCTCTTTCCCATTTCATTACCCCAGGGAAAGAAATTCTGAAGTAGAGATTGAAAAAAATGTTTCAATGTTACTCAAAATATAAAACCAAGTTGTTTCCTTAATAAATATGATTAGATGTATATATTGCATTTTCAAGAGCTAGTACTGATGTTGGGACCAGCTCTTTAAATAAAATAGGACCTCTGTAGTCTCTGGAGTAAACATGCATAAAGCAAAGTAAATGATTTTCTGTCAACACTAAGTAGACAGGTGCTTACATTGAACAGCATTCTAATATGTCTCTGAATATTTATGTCTTCTTTTTCAAATGCATTGCCCATGAATGTCACAGCTGTCAAACGTTTGTATACAAGAAGATAAAAAATGAAATTAATAAAAGGGAGATCAACATTTCATTTGTTTAGGCCACTTTTTCATATAGCATTTTACAGAGGTTAGTGATGTTGAGATGCTTGGGTATACTGGCATATTCTAAGGGTTGAGTGAAATGCTAAGAACTTAGTTGTATTTTGTGTAGGCGTAGGTATACATTCCACTATTTAACCTAGACATTATCAGTGGAAATAATGACTAAAAGTGCTAAAAGCTGTTCCTTTATCCTCTATCCGTTTTCTTCACAGATGGGGACCCTGGAAAGAGAGTTTTGGCAGTTCAGTGCTGCCACGATTAGAAGCTTTTTTAGATGTGACAAATTCTGAACCAAACTATGCAATATGCAGGGACAGGTGAGCAACCAATGCTGCCTGAAAACAGTTAATGGACAATAAATTCACTTTTAAAATAGTTCAAAAAATCTGAAGGCTATACATGTTAAGGTAAAACTTACCATTTTTGGCCATCTGTGAAGATGCATCAATACATCTTTGCAGGAATTTGAAAGATCTTAGTGATAACATGATTTTCATTTTAAACAGAATGGTACTGAGAGAATGAGAGGACATGGTCATAGATCAGCACTATTCACCTTGTATGCAATTAAAGTAGACTAATAGGAGTGGTGTTTCCCATCGACACACTTTAACCACTCCTCAAGTTTAGTGGTGCTTTCTGTGCAGGCCATTGACAATCACACACTCAAATGTAGATGACAGAGGTTGGATACTGCCTTCTTTTTGTCTATATTCCTTGCTAATTACTTTGCTGTAAGGTTTCAAGTTACCTTTGAAAGCCTGAAGAATTTCTTACTATCTTCCTCTGAGCTCAGAAGACAGACCAATTCCAGGTCAAAACAACTGAACATATCATTCAAACTGAGTTATTCGAGCTATTGCAGTACAAAGAACAATGGGCAGTGTTCTCAAAAATCTAAATGATGCACAGACGTTTGTAGCATTACTGGGAAAAGAGCAACTTAGAATCACAGAATCACATATTCACAGAATAGTTTGGGTTGGAAAGGACCTTATAGATCATCCAGTTCCAACCCCCCTGCCATGAGCAGTGATAAGCTTCAATATTTTTTCTCAGTATAGATGTTAAGACTAATTTTAGGTTTCCCAAATATCCAGAATTTCTGTGATATATGGATATCCTACATTCTGAAGCCTCTGTACAACAGAAAGTGCAGCTAGAATGTCTGTGGGCAGGCATATGCTTGAAGTGCACAGTCTTAAATGAAGAATGCAGCCATAACAAAAGCTATATTATGCTTCCATTATAAATTTTCTGTCAGACAGACACTAAACTGCTTCTTGGCGGCTTGTATCCCTCTCAGAAAATTTGTCCTGAGCAATCATCAGCAGAAGAGACAGCACTCAGAACTAACTAAACCAGTACAGAATAACAGGACTGAGGACATCAGGGCCAATGAAGTGGGTACAGTTGGCTATGAGCTTTCATCTGAACAGATGCTTGAGGGAAACTAGCAATAAGTCAAAAACAATGTTTCATAAAAGCGTATTTCCCAACAGATTCCAGCAAAATATAGGTCTATTTTTCCTGCAAGCTGTATATGGAAATAGTTGGAAATCTTTAGATCTTGCATTCATTTTCCATAGAGATGATATGCTTGCTCCCTGTTCCAGCTACAGATTCTAGGAGGAGATGATATTTGGAAACATCTACATCACAAACTGGTTTCCAAATTAGGTTTACATTCCTACTGTTTTATTTCCAGAAAACAGGTAGAAGGGTCCTTGAATTCTCCTTAAAAATTGCTTAGCTGACAACAGAACATAAGTTTGTGATTTCAGGATGTGAGTAGCAGTTTTTTCAGCTTTGAGAGGTTCAGAAGATGGAGATTTTTTAGGTCCACACATTTAGCTAGTTACTAAGAAATAATTTAGAAGATACTATGATCTTGTGGAGATAAGCATGGAAATACTGTACTGCTTTGTTCTTTCTGGGATAGCAACTCTTAAAATGTGTTGTTTCTTTTGCTGTTGACAAATAAGGTCAATGCAGAAATATGTAAAACCAAGAACAGAAGATACATTCATCTTGTAAGAATCTGAGGTTTCTTTTATCTCAACTAGTGTTATAATTTAGAAAATGAATGAGTTGTTGTCGTCAGTAAGGTAACTAAAATACAGAAAGTTAAAGATCCATTCTGGAAGAATGTATACCACAATAAATCTCTCCACCCAGAGTTAACAAATAATTTTTTTTTTTAATAGGAGCTTTTCTAAAATTTCTGAATTGCTTTCACTTAGGACTTGTTTAATCAAAATATTTTTTTAAATTATATATGTTTGATGTACATGTCTACTGTGGTATTTTAACATATTTTTGATCTGGTGACATGCTACATCTGATAGTAAGAAAACAAAAATTAGACCACACAGATCACATTTGGAGTGTGCTTACTGCTAAAACATGAACATTCCGAGATGTATTAATTAATTGCATTAAAACTATATAATTGTGTTTTACAAGTTTCAGCAAGTAAAGACCTAGTTGGTCACATATAGTCTCATATAAATTTGATTGAAAATTTGTAATAATATAATAATACAGATACTTGAAGTTACATAAAAGGAATAAATAAGGAGAAAATATTTCAATTTCTAATTCACATGCACAGTCTTTTAACTTGCAAATCACTCCAAAATCATTAGGATCTATGTGGAATTTGTTGGATTAGACTACAGTTAGATTACAATATTCCTCAGGATATTTTGTGAAGTCAGATTATTATCATTTAGAGTACATGCATCACATTAGCAACACAATAAATAAACCCCATGCTTCATTGCTAAGAAACTGACTTTTCTTGTAACATTGAGATAACACGTAAAGTTTCAGAAGTACACCACATTTACAGCATTGTCATGTGAAACTGCTGTGTTTGAACCTTTGGGAGTACTATGGTGCTTGCCTGAAAATAAGTATAAAGATCTGTGGTCTACTGAACTCAGGCTCACAGGCATAACTAAGAGAAAAATATCTTGATAAGGAAGGATGAAAATGCTTTGAATAAAGCAGTTGAAAGTGCTTTGAATAAAAGTGCTCTTGGCTTTCAAAGAAGACATTCCCAACAATATCTTGAGGTATGTACCATAATTTTCCTTTTTCTCTTGTACCTAGCAAACTGTTCATTGAGATCAGATCAGAAAGCAAACTATAAATATAGATAAGAGATGCCCTAGGTTGCATATAAAAAGTAGGTTTCAAATTTCTGTGTCTGATTTCCTTTGCTCGATACATACTGAAAATAAGTTCTGACATTTAAATGCAAATTTCTTTTTGTTTTTAAAATGTTGACTCTCTGATTATCATTTAAAAGATAAAGAACTGTTTATTGATTTGCTTTCTGTATGTTTTAGGTGAAATCTGTTCTACAGAGATAGTACTGTGAAGAGTTGATTCACAATGCTGAGAACTCCCTTGTTAGCCTGGACCTGAATTTCTCCAGAGTAGCAGTTTATTTTGCCTTCTGACCACAGTAACTCTGGGCCTCCAGAAGGGGAAAGCTGGGGGTGAACTGGTTGCATCCCCCTGCTCTCACTGACATCAGGCTTCTCTGCAGCAGTAACCACCTCTTGTATCTCAACATGATGGAGGCAAATTGATCTTTACTGAAGCTGAGTTATACTTTGCCATTAACTTTTAAGGATTTTGTATGCTTTAACTGTGCTTTAACTCCAGCTAGATGTTTAGGCTTTATTTAAATATTAGCATGTCAGAGGACTAAGGGGTTTCAGCCCTCCATTAGCACTAGCATAGGGGAAATTGCACCACATTTCAATGGGACTACAGTGGAAGCGCTGTGTTGCATCCCAGATTAGTTCTCAGTCTCTTCCAATATATTGCCACTGACACCATAAAATACCAGATAATCCATTGAGAATATTTCTTTGTCTAATCATATCTAGATTGAAATTCCATTAATTTAAATATTTGATTCATTGTTAATTCCAAATATGCTGGTCACAAAAGTTTCAGTGGACCATAAAATTGAAAAGGGATCACTTGGGTCAAACATGATGTTTAACTTAACAAGAAGAGAATTGTTTAAATTACATTTCTTCTTAGACCAATTTTATTTTCCAACTAATTGGGACAAAAATGAGGCTCATTTTGTTTGCATGATTCTGGACTAAAGAACCATTATGGATTAAAAGTCCTTGTCACTAGCTCTATTTAGAACATAAATCCTGTTAATACAGAAACCTTTGGTAGTTCTGGACAGAATGTGAAAGAATGATGATGAAAGTAATTGAAACTTCAGGGAGGGAGAGAGTAAGTAACATTGTAATTACATGAACTGGAATTTGTCCAGGTCCCTACAACTAGAAAATGCCAAAATGATACTTAGCAAGGTATTTCTATTAAAAAATTATAAAAGTTTCTACAGTTGCGCAGCAACAAATCTTCAATCTTTAGCATTCACTCTGACTGACCTTCTATTCCTGCCTGAGCTAAGTAACTTCCTTCTCCTTCAAAGGAATGCTTTAAACTAGTCTATTCCCAAAAGAGAACAATGCCTTTTCCTGGAAATCATGAGCCTATTTCACCACCACATTGACTTTCCTGTTTAGAAACAGATCCCTAGTGAGCAGAAATTCCTCCACATTAAAAATCTCACCTAATTTTATTTCCATTTTTCAAGAAAAATACACAAATTCAATATATTTCTACTTAGAGTGTTTTATAGTAAAACTTTATTATACAATCTAAAGATATATTGGACCAATTACAATCAACCATTATACTGTAATGTTACAATAATATTGCAACCTATTATATTATAAAAATTACACAAATAACTCTACTGGCACAATCTCTTTTTTAATGGATTTTTTCCTACTAGTGTTTACTAAGTTCTAAAAGTTCCAAATATACTGCAAGCTTTAAAGTAAATTACATCCATAATTATGTTTACAGTACAGTATATAATACTTTCGTGTATAAATACACAACATGTATTATAACACATAAAATGCAATTCTTTTATCATACCCAGTGTTCAGTATGATATGAAAACAGTTCTGGTGGCACTCTGCATATTTCTAGATCAGAGAAAACAGGATACCTCACTGACCTGAAGATACAAGAAAACAGTACTATCTCCATCAGTTGCTATAAAAGGAATAGTGTTTATATTATGTAAATACATGGTTAAGACAAATTGTAAGACAATGCTTCAGCAAGGATGAAGTGATGTGGGTGAACATTTCTGTGTAAACTGCTTTATACTCATTCTTCTCGGGTGATTGACAATAATGTCAAAAATCAGTTTATTTACTGTGATTGAGTACTTGGATTATTTTGGAGAAAAACAAGGGTAATAAATCACATTTCTATTTTCCAATTAAAATCTAAATACTTGCACTTGTACATGTTGGCTAAATTTGGTATGGGATTGGGCCTATTTCATTCCAAACAGTAATAGATAGGGTGTATTTGAGTCAGATGTTTCAGAAAATACATGTGGCTGACAGTCTTTTGAGAAATTCTCCTTTCCCATACCAACTATGCAAAACAAGCAGATAATGCTTGGACACCTGCTGTTTTCCAGAGATGTTTTGGTTCCAGACCAAGTGTGTTTTGGAATTGGGTGTTGTGGGGCTCCAGCCTATTACCCTGGGGGGTGGTTGGTCACCTAACGGGTTCTTACCATATATAAAGGGGAATACAATAATAAAGGCGACCGCTGCCACTTCTGCTTCTTTTAACTGGACTGGCTGTGTGTCTTCCTTCATCAACCGCTCTACAGTGACAAATACATTTCAACACATTTAAATTCAAATATTAAAAATTTCAAGACTGTTGGTCTACCTGAAAGTATAGCATGGGATACTTTCAATTGCATTTGTTCTAAGCCTCAGGAGCTACAGTTTTCATAGAAAACATAAAAGATGAACACTGCTGGTCTTGGCAAAAGCTACTGCGTGTTTGTGTACAGAATTATATATATATAAAAATCATAGAAAAAAGTCTATGATTACTTTGAGAAATATTTCTTGAATTGTCATCAACTTTTACAGGTTAATCAAAGAGAATACATTGTTTAGCCAAAGAAATGTAGACTATTCCAACCATCTGTCAATTCTAGTATTAAGTTAAACAAAGAGCAATAGAAAAACATGAGTAGCAGAAAAAAGAATTAAGAATTTTTCTCTTTACTGGTGGTCAGGTTTGGATTTTTCTGCCAGGTTTTCAATATGCAAGTATGCAACCTCATAAGATTATTCAAATAATGCCTAGTTACTACTCCTTGTTAAGAAAGTAGGAATGAAGGCTCTAATGAAACAAGCAGATTGTTTGATGTTGGTAGCAAAAGAGCATTGTCTAGGCTTTCTTAGTGTTAGCTTGTATTTAACACTACAAAGCTGGTTTATACAGTACTTAGTTAATTGGAGACAAAATCCTGTTTTGCAACATCATAGTAAATGAAGGGATTGTGAAGAGCCATTTTTAAAAATTAAATGAGATTTCTTTTATTTACTTTGTATAGATAGCTTGGTTACTTAATAGTTATTGCTTGTTTTAGTAATTAAACAATTATTTTTTCAGTCTTAAAACTGGTTGTAGTTTTCTCAGTTGTGCATAAACTGCTGCATACTGCCAAAAAATTAGATAACTACATCTTTTTTTCCCAAAATTTGGTATCCTTTGTTGTTATTTTTTTGTTAATTGCAAATTGTTTGGAATTGCACTTGTAATACCTTAATTCAGTTTTATACGCTGCCCCTGCCATTGAACTCAGTGCATCCACTTTTGAAAACTAATGACCTAACCTGGACAAGATCTAAACTTCTGCTTCCAGGGAATCTAAATAGCGAAATATTTTTATTTGCAGTTAGGAAATCTCTATACCAGAATGTCTGTGAAATACTGCATTCAGTGCACATTAAAAGCCCCCGGATTTTAATTTTAGGGGGTGGGGGAAGAAAAAAGTAATAAAATTAATAAAAAGGGTCATGAAAGCATGAAAGCAAAGTTTATGCTCTCCTCTTGCTAAAAAAACCCAGGTGTATTGAAGTCTATTTTTTCCCAGAAACTGCAATGTCATTTGCTTGTTTCCCAAGCTCTCGCTGGGGCATTGCCAAAATTCAGATCTGCTATTCTGAATGTTTCCCTTTCTCCCACCAAAACAGCTTTAATTTTTTTAATAAAAGACATAGTATATTTTTCCTCTGTTCCAGTTCTGTAATATTTCAGCAAAGCTGTTTAGATTTTAATTGATTTATTGTAAGTGATTTGGGGTTTGTGTTGTTAGTGTTTTAATATAGGAAATCTTCATGTAGAGGATGTTTTTGTATGTTCATGTGACTGTTTTCTCACATTTCAGTTTTAAACTTTATGAGTTGTTACAGAGCCTTACTTACCCTTGTCCTGAGAATCTGTCATATAAATACTTTTATTGGTCTGCGTTTTGGTGCCTAATTAAAGATAGTCTCAACAGCTGGAGAAATTATCATCAAAGTCCATGGATGAT
This sequence comes from Climacteris rufus, assembly GCA_013398175.1. NCBI lineage: Eukaryota > Metazoa > Chordata > Aves > Passeriformes > Climacteridae > Climacteris > Climacteris rufus. The sequence goes on along the minus strand of VZRZ01004057.1, from coordinate 997,590 downwards.
AGCTTCTAAACGGGCTGCTAAAGAGACACTTGACCAATTTCACTGGTTTTAAGACATATTCAACAAAAAATTGTCTAGAAAGTATTCTGCACTTTTAGGATAGGAGATATGCACTGCACATTGAAGAAAAAGAATTTAATAAAATTAAAGTAATATTTGAGTAATCATTGTGCAAGAAGAGGTGGTTTTCTAATGAGGAGAAAAGAAAAATAATATAGGATGCTCTGCAAAATGGATGAATAATTCAGTTAATGAAAATATTTTCTAGGATATCTCTACTTCAGATTACAACCTTTTCCAATGTGTTGCAGAAATAAACTCATCTGTATAGTTTAAAGGATATCTTTTTTTCTGACAAAGTGGAGTAATTTTGACTTAAAACCAGATGAGTCCATGTAGATGAGGAAAATTTCCCTTCAGCATAAAAATGGGAAAAGGATTATTTTTCCAAAACTGATGTTTGATTTACAGTAAAAAATTACAAATTTTCTTTTTTACTTTTTTGCTGTCAAATGTTGTATGTATTAGCTTGTTTTGCAGAGAGCAGCCATCTGAATGCTTATTCAAGTAACGTAAGGACTTGTCATAACTGTGTTTGTACAGCACTTTTGGAAAAAGATTGACATTACACTGCTCTACGTTAAATAAACTTCTAAGATTTGTCTCCATATATTACAAAGAGAAATAATTAGTCTAAAGGGAGAATTCTTTAGGGATCTTTGGTACATAAAAGTAATGATAGCACCCAATAGTTACATGCACGAAGTACAAGAAAGCAAAGAGTATCAAAAGACCTGATCAAAAGCACATCTCAGTCAGTAGACAGATAATTATTACATTTAATAAATTAGAAACCTGTCCCTATCAGTATGTGATATAGATATCTTCCTGTTTCAAGCTCATTCAATAAACTGGCTTTATGAAAAGAAATGTAGCGTGTGTAATATTGAACATTGTACTAGATGCTCAATTTTTTATCATGATATCAGAAATTTTCAAATAAAATTTGAAATGAAATAACATTTAAAAAACCATTCTCCAGATGTCTTAACAAGTACATAGGCTTTAATTCAGTGACATTATTTCACAATTACTTGTAATATCCTTTCCATTTTATTTTTTATATTTCCTTCTTAATAAAGTAATTTTTTTTCCAGCAGTCAGGAAATGTTCTACCTTATCTCTACCACCTTGTAATTAGTAGTCTTTCTTCCCATTAAGACCTATTTGTGAACAGAAAAATGCCCTCTCTGTTTGTATTCATCTTAAAGATAAGGATATAGATATCATTGGGGCATTTAATTTAAAAATATGTGACTAAATTAACAAAATATTTACAAAACCATCCAGCTCTGCAGTTTACTTTGTTTACTAAACTTTGTTTCCCATGGTATTTTCTTTATGTGTTCTACCATCAGACATTGTCCACAGTAATATCATGGTAGTGATTTTTCTCTGGCAACTTTCAGTCTTTTTATTTGCTAATGGCTATCACTGCTCACATTTTTCAACACTAACTAGCTGGTGCTAAAACAATTATTTCATATTTGTAAGTTAAATCTGACTTTCTATTATGTAGCTAAATATGTTTTACTCATTATCCTATAGAAAATTTATTTATTTTAATTTCGGATTTTTGTGTCTTCAAAGATCTCTACTGCATAATTTCTACTGATTATTTCTATGAAATTAAGATGTCTTTTCAGGCAACCTCTGTGGTTCTCAAACTACAGTATACTTACCATGTAAAAAAAACTTTGTAAGACCAAACCTTCTAACATCATATATGGGTGTTCATTATCCTTGTTACACACCATGATGTTTTCCCTCCATTTATTTGTGTGTGTGTGTGTTATGTGAATCACATTTCTACTATTTCCAAATAATACTTATACTCTAAAGAGCACCTGTAGCGGCGTATGTGGCAAAAGCCACAGCCCCACAGCCTCAAGACTGGTGGGCACAGCCTGAGGTTGCCACTGTCTGAGTCATACTCCTGCTCAGGGTGAGCTTTTTGGTTCACCCCCAGCGCCCCTTGTACCTTTGTTTACATGTTTCAGTTCATTGGTTCATTGCTACATTACTTCATGTTCTGTATAAGGTTATGTTCTAGAAACTTCTTAGCTGTTCAGTTCTCTATTGGTTACATGCTAATTCTTATACCCCCATTGGTTACTTTCCCCTGCTTGTATCCCTATAAATCCCCTGCTCCCCTTCAGCCTGAGCTCCTGGTTGCTGAAGCCTTCAGCTCTCCGGAATCCCTGTGCCGCCTCTCCTGGACCCTGGACCTTCTCCTGCCTTCCCTGCTGCCTCTCCCCAGGAAATAAAAGAGCTGGAAATCACACCAGGGCCCTTCTCTCGGGTCTTTGTCCTCGCCTGCGCCTTCACCATCAGCCCGGGGCTCTCTCTCTCACAGAGGTGCCAGCACTAAAAGAGCTGCCGGAGGACACCCTGTGTTTGGGGACACTGCAAGCGGCAGCCCCCAGGAAACCAGGGTCACTCGCAGAATAACGCTGAGTGGCCTCCAGTAGGCCCCTGGGGCCAGCGTTAGGCACCCATGTGCCATATATCCCGTAAGAATCTGAACAGTCAAAGATCTCTAATAAATTATTAAAACAATTATTCATGCAAGTGAATAAACTCTCTTACACATATGTGTGACCCACTTGCATTGTAAGTTTGAAGAAGTTGCTTTACAAGTAATTTACATATATTCAAACTGGAAGAAACAAGAACAAACCTTATAAATTAGTTAGCATGTTAAATCTGTGCACCAAACTGGTGTTTCTAACATTTAACTAAATTATTAATTCAGTGTTTACTAATAACGGTATGCATAATATTAATTTTCAGAGACTACATCAATTTATCTTACTCCAAAGTATTCTTTAAAACTGAAAGATCAATAGAATTTAATAAATGGAAAATTGTTCACTAAGAACTTTAGGATGACTCTACTAAAAACCAAACAAACTTTTGCTAATTATCACAACACCTGACATAAGTTCTGTGAGTATTTATGAACCATATACCTTTTTCTTATGGGTAACAAAAAATTAAATATAAGAAATCCGTGTGGCTTGCCTAAGGAAAGCTGCATAAAATAAATATCAATGTAGCAATTAGAACGCAGCATTTTCTCAATTTTATTATATTTAGTTCACTAGGGCATAAAGCTACTTTAACTATGAGGAACAGATCTACATTTGGAAGTCACCAAAATGAATTCTGTTTTTTTAGCCAGTGTTTGGTAATAGAAATGAGGTGTTACCTAAAAACTTAAATCCTTCTCTTTGTTAAAGACTAGTGTTCAGTTACTCAACAATTAGTGTGATATAAGTCACACCTCATGGTTCTCTGAGATCTGTTAGTTCCTTATCAAACTCTGAAACTTGATTCCAGTCTTAAATATTTTCCAATTTCTTAGTTCTGATGGAAAAGGATGAATTAATAAATCTAGTAATCATATTTTTAAAAAAATTCTGAAATTATAGTGGTTAGTGAAATTGAGACAGATGATTTATCACCGTTTATTTATTCTTAGGATTCTAAAGTTGTCATTTTATTTAGCCAAATAGTAAGTTCTTTATCTCCAACTGGTTTCAATGAGATTTATGTCTTCTGGAGAAGTGGCTTCATATACGTGACTTCCACGTATATGAATTCCAGTCATACTGAAAACATCTCAGTAGAGGAAGATGGATTAAAAGGTTTCAAAGAACTGCATTTGTTGACGTTCTGAGCAATATGAAGCTAAAGGGGAAAAAAAATCAGCTTTTTAAAAAGGTTACTACCTTTAGAATGATAAATCCTATTTCACCATGTAACATATCTTGCACAAAACCAAGATTCTGCAAGAGCAATCATCTAATTTGAAAAGCCTTATGGAGTTGAGCATTAAATTTAAAAAACAACCCATTTCCTGCAAGAGAGGTAGTGATGCTGACATCTACAGATAGCAATGAAACACTGGGTGATGTTTCATCCTGGAGAACACAGAATGAAAAACCATTCAAGTCGAGTAACTAGCTGACTAAACTATGTACTTTACAGTCTATAAAAAGTGTTAAATGTCATACAGACAAGGCCTTTCAATAAATAAGTTGATGAAAGAATTTTTTTCTCTGCTTTGTTTAACCCAAGGGCTATAAAGTTTCAGCTGAGCAGTGCAATCTTACTTAAAGGAGAAATGCTTTGAGCTTCTGCTTGCCTCTCAACACAAGAAAGACCAGGACACTGTGTCTTTAAGAATGTTGAGTGGCTGTTTTGGGTGACAGAAAAGGTTTTCCCTTTGGAAAATAATGAAGAGACAGGGAGACAGAGCACCTAGTAGAGACAAAGGCAGATTTATGCCTCACCAGCAGCAGCTGGCAGCCAGAGCAGCTGCAGGGACCCGTTAGCAAGACTTTTTTCAGACTTGGCAAAGGACACAGGGTTATGCCCACCAGGAGTGAATTACAGCCCTGGAGCCACTTTTCCTGCTCAGGGGAAGGCCATGAGTGATGCTGCGATGGCTCTGTGATCTAATGATACCTTGGTGGGCTGTCTAGATCTCCCTGCAATGCAGGGTCCTTGCTTGATTTCAGATTTCAGTCCTGTTCCTCCAGGCAGGCACAAAATGAGCAAGAGCCATCTCTGGGATATCACTGGTGAGCATAAGCCATGTTTTCGATACAGTAGGTTTTGTCATTGTTTGGGATTTTTTTGGTGGCTTTTTAAAATATATCTTTGCATATTTGATGTTGGTACCCTACACCCTTCTAGGTTTCTTGCTAGAGAAAAAATAGAGAAAAAAGTCTGGAAGTGTTTGGTACAGAGCAGAACTCTCCTTCCCTTATGGTCTTTGCAGCAGATGAATACAGAAGCTGGGATGATCTCTGTTTTATAGTAGAGAACCCTTTGACCTCTGGCTACTAGAGTACATTACAGTATCCTGGCCATTAATTTTTAATGAGGCACACCGTGTTGGCCATGAGGTATGTAGACTGAAATGTAGTATACTACACATCAACAATTTTTTCTTCTATGTTTTTCACATTTTTTTTTAAATAGAAGACATTCACACATTCAAATCTCCCTCCCTCATCCAGATCCAGCTTAGGCAGAATTTAAAAAAAATTAATTGGCAGAAAAGTTTGACACATCGAGACAGAGCCTGTATCACATGATTTGGATGGATATTATGAGGTTGTGTTTTTCTGCAGGTATTCACAAATGCCTCCCTGACTTGCTCCCTGTTTCAAATCCCTCTAAACTGCCATGCAGGATTATGGCCATATGATCATAGTCACCCAAGCAAGTGCTCTCTAGCATGTGGTCAGGCCCATTCTAGGCACAGTAGTTACAGGTATATTTACTTGAACTGGCTCACAGGAACTGTAATAAGCTCTTTGAAGGCTGTATTCAAACCTTTGAATAAATTCATATCTAGAGCATTTCTACAGAAACATAGCAAATAATGTTTCACAATTGTTGATCATGCGATTACATGAAATAGATGTATTTAGCAAGAAACAAGACTGAATTACCAGAAACTATAGAGAAATGTCCACTAAGAAAAGGCATGTGTTTCCAATTAGTACTTTACTGCTTTTCAAAGCAGATGTGCAGTGCTTACTAATTTTCTGGCATCCTTTTTTCTAAGAGATAATATCAGTGTTCGCTGCTCTAGGAATTTTGGTAGGTTAGATAAAAATCTTTAATCAGAGACATATAAATTACAGCAACATGTAAAGAGAAACACTAAGATTGCTGATTTTGTACTATACAGTATTCACCATGTCTCATTTGAAAGTCTGTTGTGCATTGCCTGACTACGGAAGGCCTGATTAGATAGGCCAATATAAAAATATATATTGGCAGAAATCTGGATGGTTTAAAGGCTTTATGACATGAGTAACAGAGCCAACTAAACAACTTGGTGGTGTTCCCTGCTCCTTTGCACATCTCCACATGACCCACATCTGCAACTAGCAATAACCCTCTTTCACCTAAGACATTCACTCAGTATCTATGTACTTCCATAGAAAAATCTAAACACACATAAACAGTTATATGTTTATAAAATGAGTGATTTCCTGCCCTTTAAATAATTATGTGGAAGAATTCTTAATTAGAAAACATTTAAATTATTATATAGAAAACATTTCCTTGTTATCTACAACTTTTGTTGTAGGAAAATATATGCTGAAGACCTGGATATATATCTTTTATTTGAGAATACTGTATAGATGTTCATGGAGAAAAAATCCTCATCATTTACCTTCTTTTCATTATGAAGCCAAATAACCAACCAAATACTATATTTTTTCCTGGATTTATATGGTTTCACCCTGCTGTGAATACAAATTATAGGATATGACATCAAGATAATAAGAGAAAAAAAGAAGGAAAAAGGGGAAAATTTCTTTGTTTGCAAATCTAGAGCATTAATTGCATTCCTGTGAGGCAATCTGGATGAAGCTTCTGCTAAGCAAATTAGATATAAACTGAAGGTGAGGGCAAAAGGGTCGCCACAGCAAGGGAGCATCGAGTGACAGGCACTGGGACCTCCGATGCATGGCTTGTAGAGCAGATGTTCACAAGGATGCAGTGATTATTGAACTGGTAATAAAAAAGCATCAGCTTACAGGCAGCCACGATGGATGCTGGTAATTATAAAGCATCCCCTGGGAGGAAAATGACACAAGTCAGCCGCATCTCTGCAATCACAGGGGCATAATTAAAGCTCTAGTAACAGTTGTTAATAGGGTGCAAATAAAACGGGGAAAATTTGAACACAGTCTTTTTCTTTTTTAAAGAGATGGCAAAGGACAACATAATTACAGAGACTGCATGGTTTTTAATTTCACAATACAGTAAAACAAAGGCCTTTAATGTATTTTATATATGCTTATATACACCATATCAAACAAAGCAATAGTGATTTAGACTTTGTGCGGCATGATGGGGAGAACAGATTTTTTTACCAGAATGTTTATATTTTAATTTTCAAAATGGGCAAAGCACAAATATGTAAAGAAAATGTCATATGTATAAATATTTGGCCATTTCATCCTCACAGGAGAGGCACAATGACAGTATATATGTTTAACTAGTCCTATTGACGTTATTGTAGACACAAAAATATTAAGATACTAACAAGGCAGGTCATATTACATTTTATTAGACACATTGGAAAAAGCAGACAAATTCCCAATTTTTATACAGTTCAGGTATCTTTCAGATATTTAAAGCATGCTTTTGGCATCCAAAAGTATAACTGGTGTGTTTGGTTGGGCTTAATGATCCATGAATAGTTTATGCGTTCTACATCTAGCACACTTAGGGCTTAGACATCAATTTCAGTAGGAATCCCTATGAATTGTTAGCTACATAAAAAATGTAAAATCTATCCTTCATATACAATAAAGACCAGTCAATCATACTTTGGGACAGAATGCTAAAAAGTGTCTTTGGTCTAAATATTTAAAAATTCAAGTGTTTTTCTCTACACCATAATTAGTCAAAATAACACATAGCTGTATTTCTCAAAAACTGTTGAGTCTGCAAGTTTTTAGAGTCTCTCTAATCCATTTTGTTTGAGTGTTTTTGAAACTCTGTTTTCACATACCTGATGTCTTTACTGGTGTGTCAGTTTTTCTGAGCTTATTCAAGGAACAGATTTTCCTCAAGAAGACTTAGTATTCTAAGACTTTAGTGTTATAGTTGATTACCTTCCTTAATTCCATTTGCAGTTTTGTTTCTTTTACTTTTCTTCAGGATGTTTTCCAGCAGACAATATTGCAGAGCTCTTACATTTTTTTCTTATAGACAACAGATGGCACCACATTTTGGTAGCTTCTTCAAGCTCTATTAATTACCTAATATTCAAGGGCTTTTCATTTTAATCTTTATTTTCTGCTTCCTTTAAAAGATACATTGATGAGGACTAGTGAGATATGTTTGGTCATAACCCTATTTCATAAAAATGCACAAGAAGTTTGCTTTTTGCGAACACAACATAAATAAACACTAAGATAAATTTTCATAATTCTGAACCTTCTTTTATAGCATGAAGAAACTTGCCTGAAGGGAACTCTCCTTTTCTCTGTTTTTTTATGGACACACTCTTGCAATGTCAACTTTCTTTTGTTTTGTTTTCCTTAAAAACACATCTACCTATAATGAAAACTCAAATCCTAACCTATCCCTTGAATTTTAATCGGTGCATTGTTTAGTTCATTACTACCAAAATATTTGACATACTGGTTCATAATTGAAGTTTGTTTTTTCAATCATTAAACAGGAGAGAATTTAACTTTTTCTTTACCAAGACTAAATGAAGAGTTTTCGGCCAGAACTGTGATTGATGTCTGCCATTAGTATCTGCAACATATCAGTATTAAGACAGCATTAGGAATCATTGATAACCACGAATGTATACTATTGAACACACAGCCAATACTAATTGCAGGAGGCAACTAACAGGTTTAATGTAAAACTCGCGCAGTGTATAATGAAGGAGACCTGAAGAGAATTCAATCAAGTGTCATATGTTGTGCATGAAATTAAAAAATAAAATAATATAAGCAAAAGAAAAGATAAAATCACAACTAACTATATTTTGCTAAGATGATACCATTTAAATTGACAAAATGTTAAAAATTATGAAATTAGTCATATTCCAATGAACCACTGAGAAAACTTCAGAAGAATAACAATTGACTACTTATAATTTCCCATTGTGCTGTGTTTGGTTGGGATAATTTTCTTCACAGTAGCTAGCATGGGCTGTGTTTTCCATTTGTGTTGAAAAGGGTGCTGCACATACAGGGATTTTTTGGTTACTGCTGAACAGGTCTTGCACAGAGACAAAGCCTTTTCTGCTTCTCACTCCATCATCCCAGGAGGCTGAGAGTGCACAACAAGTTGGGATGAGGCACAGCCAGGCCAGCAGACCCCAGTTTATCAAAAGGAAAATTCCAGACCATATGGCACCTTGCTGAACATGTAAAGCTGGGGGAAGAAGGAAGAGCAGGGAGGTGTTCCAAGCTATGGTGTTTGTCTTCCCGCTCTTTTATTTCTTACATGTTAAAGTAGAAAAAGTTTTATTTGTAATCCTTTGCCAATTCAAAATAACATAGCAAAACTTCTGATATCCTCAGCTTGAAAAATATTTTATAAAGAGATATTATTGTTAGTGTGTGAAAATAGAATAACCTGTCTCCAATTCAACATGAATTTTCAAAACTATAAATAATTGTTATGGGAAGATTATATACCCAAAAAAGTCCAAAATTGCTAAATAATAAATACAAGAAACAACTGAATAAAGAAAGACTAAAGATTTGAATCTTCTATATACTTACCACAGATGCAGAATACAGAATTGATTACATTGTGAATTATGGTAACTATAATAAAGAACATCCTAGACAATGCTTTCTTGCCATCTTCCCCTGTGTCAAAAATGCCCACATTCCATCACTGCATCAAACATGATGCATAAGCCTCATTGTCTAAAGATTAAACATCCAGGAAACTAAGCTCTTGGGTTAGGAGCATGTTACTGGTTAGGGGGATGTTCAGTCCTACTGCAATAGTACTACTAGGGACTTAAGTGAGAATATATTTACTGTTGCATAAAAAGATAGTCATCATTTCTTTAATTTCAGTAGTTTCACCATTGTAAAAATGGTCTTGATGACATCAAACTGGAGCCTGATATTGATAGTACAGCAAAACTGAAATGTCATGAACTCTAAGGGGTTTACAGTATGATTACTTTCAGGTATGATATTAAACATTAATAAGGTCTCATCCCTGTAGTTCCAATACTTGCAAATTGCAGAATTTTCCACTTCTTAAAAACTGTGCAATCACTAACAATGAAATAATAGGCTCTACATGCAGGAAACTCAATCACTGTAAAAAGTCTCACATAAAGACCCAGAGAAAATTTGTTTGCCCTTCTCTCAGGTAAAAGAAAATCAGCTGAACAGGAATTAGATTTATGGCTTACACATAAACAGATAAAAAATTTGTACCACTGATTTCACAAACAGCTCAATGTACAGCAGTGTTAATAGTACACTTATGCTCTTGAGCTGCAAACAGTCATTATTTCATCCTAGGTTTCAAAATATTTTAACACTGTTGTGGTTTAGGAATGGTACTCCCAACTCAGTTTTTAGGTCCTCATCCTCCATAATTTTTGTTGTATTACCACAGAGAGGAGCATCTGGCCTAGAGATATTTAGCTCCTATTGCCTACTTAAGCAGTAATCTGTCCAGTTTAGGGATAGCTGATGACTCTGCACACCACAAGTTTGCATTGTGCTGTTGGCTGCAATTAAATCTGGGCTCTGTCATAGCTGGCCATGTGTTTATGCTTAAGTATTTATTGATAGTCATTAAATTTTTACACCATTTGCTCAGATTTTCAGCAGAAAAATGTATGTCTATATTTGTATTAATGGACTTCCATTTGCATTCAGCTTTTTACAATATCTTTCCTTTCAAATTAGCTATCAGTTACTAGATTAATGTTATGGTATCTGTTAGTCCATTTCCTAGCTAACCAAATTCACATTTTGTTTCCTTTTATTAGTAGTACTATCAATAGCCTACTATCTTAATAGAAGAATATTCCTTTTACAATAAAAAAAAAAAAGTCCCTTTCCAAAAGGTTCTTCTTCTGAAGACTCTACATATTACTGAATTTTTTGTTGATTTTTTTTTTTTTTGTAATTTTCTTTTTTTTTTCATTCTTTCACTGGAATCCCTACCAATAATCAATTATTAGGTCAATTTGCCCTGTAGCTGCTTTCCTTATGTTCCTTTGAGGTAATACTTTCTACCATTAAATATTGAAGTTGTCACCTACATTTCTTGAGTTTGGATTCCTTTAAGATAAAAGAGTACATTTGGTTTCATTTTAGCACAGACCTTTGTGACAAATTTGGTTACAATTTATAAGTAATAATGTATTGATAAGAAAATGGTGTTTCTGTTGTTAGTTGAACTATGTAAAACTATAACAAAAGATTTCCACTTAATGGTTAGTATTATCTATCATCAGTAGTTTGTCTTACAATACTACTTTTCTTACTGTATAGTCTCTGTTCATAGTGAGTTCATAGTTCAAAAAATGTGGAGTACATGTTAGTGAACATCACAACACATTGAAAAAAGCTTATTTTATGTGTCTGTGACTTTTTTTATAGTGTTCTGTGTCTTTTGAAATGTTCTATGGCAATTGGATTAAGAAACATTTGATTTTGACTATGACCAGTGACCTGGCCACCTGACACTGTATCCTGTCTCTAATAGCAGAGAGGGTCTGTATTGGATGATGATTGTAGGCATTTTACACTGAGCAACTTTTATATTTAAAAAATACTCCACCTGCTACTAGTTGTGTCAAACTACTTTTCTAATGAACTAGAATTAGGGCAAATTTGACTTACAGATTTCCTTTTAACTAGAAATGATCATAATTTTCAGGGTTGCCTGTGAAAATGCTTACTTGATATCCTCAATCAGTTTAAAGGGTAGAAATAATCTTTCTGGCATGATCTACACAAATCTTATTGTTTTGCCAAATGCTTAGTTACAGCAGAATCCCTTTACAAATCCTACTACACAGGAGTTCTTGGTGCAATAGTTCTGATTTTAAAAACATCAAATTTATCTCCAATTTGTTTTGGTTTATTTCCCTCTTGTGAATGGCTCCGTTCTTCTGTTGTAGCTTCATTTCTCTGTGTTTACCCACAGCAGGAGGGCAGATGTTGCAGAGTGACTTTACTACCTGTACTTTCTCCTCTCTGAGAGAACTAGTTCACATGCCAGTTTTAAATAGCCTCCCCAAGATGTGTAATGGCCACCACCCACTGAGATCTAAGTCAGCCCGTACTCACTTGGAACTTGGCCAAAACTGTGCTGCTGTGATGCGTAGTGTGTCACACTGCTTCTGCCTCTGATGTGGAAATGGTACTAACAGTCAGCAAATCTCCCTAATTTGAGTCTCTTAGTTGGGAAATATCAGTCAGAATCTTTACTTAAAATACCAGCAGGCAGTAATAATGGCAAAGATCCCCTTTCTAGTTCTCTGTCTAATCCTTGTACAAACTTCCAAAGGTGTAGAAGGCCAAGGCTACAGGAACAGTTGGTCTGTACAGGAAGAAAGTGCATCATTCATTAGTTTATCTTCCATGAACAGACAGCATCTCCTAAAGTAGCCTCTCTGATTCCTCAAGCCTCCAATGTACTAATCTGTGTTTTTGAAACACTTATCTCTGTAGCTTTGCAAATGGCAAAAAACCTTTCAAATATTTATGCTAATGTATTGCTAACATCTAATATTATGACTCTTTGAATTCCTTAGATTTAACCAGGTGTAGAATGTTCTGACTGCATATTGTTGCAATAAGAATGCATATTACATTTATGTACAGTCATAAATGTGCATATTTATTACATTAAATATGATTAAATTTTGTACATGACCTTATTGAGATATAACAAACTACAGATTTTTCAGTGAATCTGATAATAAATAGAAAAAGGTGAGGTGTGATGAATTGTGGCTGAAGACACAAAGGGATAGATTAGGTGAGAGTCAGCAAGTTGGCAGTTGCAGTTTTATTACTGCTCATTTGCAGGTGTGGTGGGACACAGAATATAAGAGGAATATTGATGGAGGCAAACAGAAAACTGATTCACCAGCTTCTTTCTTACTGTAATTCCCTCAAAAGCCAGTTTGCTTCTCTGCTTTTCAGTGGAAGCATGTGTGAAGGAAAACAGCAACAGAACATACTTTATGTCCCATTAAAGAAATAAAAAGCTTGTTCACAAAAGTGGCTTGAAACAGACAGATCACCAGGGCTCACATGGTGACTGCTGTATCTCTTTGGACACCCCTCATTTCACCAAGACCAGCAAGGCTGTATGCAAGTGCACAGGGCAGAGCACATCAATGCACACATATGTTGAACTGCTTCAAATATGCAGATGTGTGTAGGCAGATGATCACAAAGTGGAGACATAACTGAAGAGCAAAAGCTTTCATTTAGTTTAGGGGTTTTTTGCTCTAAGGCAGAGTCCCAGAAGAAGTGGCACTTGGGAATGCCTAACATACTTTCAGAAGTGAACATGCACTCCTGAGAGAGTATTCCCCATCTGCTCTAGGACAGATTTTAAACAAGAGCTTCAGAGTCCTTAAGTGTAGGTTTTGAAGTTACCTTGCAGTACTTGCTATAATCACTGCTGCTACCTGGCAACTCTTATTGTGATCAGATCTTTAACCCAGATTCCTGAGAAATAAGACTGTCTGGCTAAATGGCTCTGTGCTACCTTCACACTGGAGAAATTATTAATAAAGCAGAAATGTGCCTGAGATGGTATGTGGACAGCTCTCATGCCACCGCTATAATCAAAAATGTGATTCTGCAGTCACCTAACACTGACAGAAAATGACTTTGATATTGCTGTGCCCTAAAGAAAAAAAAAAAGCTAAATATTCAGGATCCAATACTTGCTATTGTGAAGGATATAGTGCTTTCTGAGTCAATAGGAAACCAATCAGCAGATTGCTAAAAGAAAACTTAATTTCACCCTTCACTTTGCTCCTGACTGGTCATGTCATAAAATCACATGTAAGGCTTCACTTCACTTATGCATGAAACAAAGATATTAATAGAGCACATGGCTGTTTTTTCTTTTTATTTCAGTCATTGAAGTGAAAAAAATAAAATAAGCTTTTACAACCATTAACTTTTTTGTCATTTTCCTGATGAATAAGAATTTTCCAGATTAATTTTGTTCAAAATCAATAACATTTTCATTTAATTTTGTGTATTTTCCTTTAAATTCCAAATTTTTGAGAACAGTCTCGCAATACACAGTTTCCCATACACATACAGATTTCAGCATGTGCAGATGAATCCACAAACTCTGTCAGTAACCCTAAATTTACATTTACAATTAAAATATTTGACTGAAAAGCTTTCAGAAAGCTCTAATGATCATCTTTGTCCTTCTCACAGAATTCTGGGGAGCTTGGTTTAGGCTTATGAAAACATTTTGAGGATATCTTGTTGCAGTTGCTCTATGAATGTAAGGATTGTTTTAATATGCAGGTTGCAACAAAATCTCTTATATTACTGAAATTTTGCAGTAGTCTGTCTCAGAGCATGAACTTTTCATGCTGTAATTTAATTATGTCAAATGGGAATACTCTATGAAGAATCTTTTTTATTCAAATTTTTGACAAAGCCAGTTTGCAGAGTGTAAAGGAAGGGTCTTGTTACTCAAGAACAGAATCTCATGGATGTCACTATCTGGTGGCTCACCACAAAGCTTCAGGTAAATTAATCTTTTCAAGGAAACACTCAAGGCACAGTTTGAAATTATATGAGTTTATATATCTGTAGACAAACAATTTTTTTAGTGATAAGTATTTCTGCCAGAACTTTCTCATGCACCATTTTTAAAATGATTTCATGTTGTTTTTACTGAGCCTCCACTGTCAAAAACTGGCTTTCATCACCAGACTGGGGCCTTCTGTTCAGCATTTTTAGAGCAGTTAGGGGTGGGGTATGGGACTCCCATGCCTGCATTAATAAATGTCCATTTGCTTCTGCTCTACTATCCATTGCTCCCTCTGCAACAACAGATCATATACTGATAGTAAATCAGATCCAGTATGTTTTCCTAATTTTAGTTTTGGGTTAATCTATGTAATAGTAAAAACATCTGGTCTAGTTTTGCTTTAATTCTGATCTATACAGCAGGAATCTGATCACCAAGGGACCAGCGGAGTCACACCAGGTCAAGTTCTTTACCTGCATGGAGTTAATGTGGAATCTGTGTGAATAATAAGGTATTGCTTTCAATTTATGTTATGTCATTTTTGTAGAAGTAACACTAATAATAAAACTTTGATATTACAGCAGATTTAGACAATAAATTCCAGACAAGTAAGAAAACCCAGACTATGGTATAGTCAAGAAACAAGAAAGCTGAGCAAAATAATTTTGGTGTGAAATTGGCTAGCCCGTCATACGAATTTGGCAGAGTTTATGTTATAAACAAGATGGTATTTTTAAAAAGTTATGCTTGTAAGAATTTTGCTTGGAAAACTCATGGTAACCCATGCATCATGAATATCAGTTGACTACCACAAAAACTCAGGAAAGAAGTTACAATATTTATAATGGGAACTTGTTTTTTCTTCTGTACTTAATCTGCTTAGATAACAACACATAAAAAACAACTCTAGTCCCATGAAAAAAGACAAAAATTGAAAGAAATTCTTCAATGAATGTTTGCATTTCTACCTTCAATTGCATTTACAGTGCTTCCATATATTTTTGAAAGTATATTTCAATATTTAGGAGAATTTTTATCAACTTGATAGAAACTATATTTTTAAATTTGGTGGCTCTTTCTATGCTGTCAAAATAGCATGCTACTTTGTTTTCTGTGTTTTATAAATCTGAGAGAATTTCAGGGTCATCCTGAGGCAACGTGAGAGAATAAAAAATAAAATTTTTATAGCCTGGGGGCAAAAAAAAAGCCTTTCCCAAATCAACAGTATGTTAGGGGACTTCTGCTCCCTAAAGTAACATTACTGTTTACGCACTCCTGGCTAAAAGTTCTTTTTTACTTGGCCTTAGGAAGAGTGCATAAATAGCAACATTGCTTTAGTCAGAAGGAATAAATTATTGAAATCAATTATTGTTTCTTTCAGACTACTGCAATCAGTCCACAATATCTTGATGTAAAAAAATAGTTTTCTTGTTTGCTGTTTTTGTGAAGGTCAAATCAAATAAATCAAAAAAGGCAGGTTTCTGGCATAAGACTTCTTCTCCTATCCCCATAGACTTTTTTTTTTTTTTTTTGGCTTTTACTGTACATAATGCCGTGATAGCCACATCGGTTGTAGGTAGAAAACAGGTTTTGGTCAGCTACATTATAAAATTCAGTCTATTTTTATCATACAAAACCTTATGAAACGAGATGTGTTTCTACATAGTATTTTTTCAGTATTCAAAGGCTTCAAATACGGAATAAAATGCTCCACAGAACTATATAGCTGGGGTTACACGCAAATGCAGTGTGAATAGGGGAGAGAGCTGTGTACTGTTCAAGCTCTCTCACATGACACTGGATGCCCCAGGGCAGGAATCCAACATCTGATTTATACCAGACCAGAATCTGGCCCTTTGTTTCTGACTAAGGTCACTGCTTTTCTTTCTTTGTTGTGATTAAAGGTATTTCTATCTTATTTCTCTTGCCATAAAAACCCTTTGAGTGAAAGAGAAAGCTCTTTTTCCAGCTGTATTTTCTAACATATTCATGGCCACTGGGAAGACTACAAAGCAGACATGATTTTCAAGTTTTCTCTCTAGTGTAGGTTAAACTACTATCTTCTTTGTTACCATTTTGTTTATTTTTTAGTTCCTGAGAGTCCATGACTGTCTGATGTTATACTTTAGGCCTTACACAAAACTTTTTGTGATTATCTAACTTTTTCTGGAAGGGTGACCCGACATTTAGAGGCTGCTCCCAGAATGGATATTTCCTGACACCTGAACACAAACTGTCTGTGAGCAACACATGGCTTCTTCAAAGATGTGTCATAGAGGGCAACAGCCAGAACTTCCTGCAGTTACCAAAATACCTCTGTGAGCAATATTGGTTCAGGGTTTTCAGATCCCCCTAGAACCTGAACTTGCCACAAAGGACAAGAGGTAACAGCACACATGCTGCCTCCTTGTAAAATTCAGGAGACGCTCTGACCTCTCTTAACCACAGGATGCTATGTGCTGATTTAAGTGTTTTGTCTTCATTAAACTTGGTGCTGGAGGAAACACAAACACACATACAAGCTGACAACCATATGTATTTTTCTAATTATTGAGGAAAGTTGCTATTGAATTTGATATTATGACCTAATGGGTTAGGAATTCTGAAACGTCTGAATTAACCCTCTCTCTCGAGTGGCCTAATACATGAAATTTGTATTTATGTATAGCTAGCTTCATATACATGTCAATGTGTTGATATGCTACAGTTATTGTAGATCATGTACTTTGATAGTTCAAATTGGCTTAGCTCCACTGGAACCAGTGGTTCTATATTAATTACGACTATAACTACAACAGAAGATACAGTTCCCTGTACCTTAAATTGCAACTTTGACAGCTGTTATCATATATCTGCTTCTTATTTGATAGATTACTTAAAGCTTTCCTTAGGCAGCCACACCACTAGTGCCTGCTAGGCATGCTGACACTGCTAACTCTAACAGATATAATACATCACATTCATCTGCTCTTGGCCTACAACAAGTGATTTACCATGTGGAAACAAAGATTCTGTTCACACTCATACAAAACAGGTTGAGTGCTGTTTGAGAATGCCGAGTGTATAAAACAACATCTTAGTGTAGGTCTGTGAAGCGCCTGAATATGATGGTTGAACAACTTCTGCTTCATTCTGTAGGAGCTAATGTCAGATTGAGAATATTTGCTATCTAAATATAAAGTTGCAATTTAGTCTCTCCCTAAATTTTGTGATGTTTTCCTGGAGAGATCCTTGTTAGTAACATTTCTAACTCTGAAACCAGAGTTATCTATATTGTTAAGACATGATGTTTTATTCTATAAAGCTAAGTACAGTTGATAAAAATTGGAAACATTCCTATTTCCATTTACAGAAAATTCTATAGATAAGAAAAACTTGTTTAACTGCAAGAGGTGAGTTTGTCTTCTTCAGCTGATAGAGAAGTATATTGGTTTTCTGGACAGAGATTCTATCAAAGAACACTGGTTCTCAAACTGATGGTCATTTTTTGCTTCATGCATTACATGAAATATATTATACATTTAATGATACAAGAGTTAGTTTAAAAATTCAGGATTGATTGAGTTCTTCTGAGTGAAAAGCTGTCACATTCATGTATTCTCAAATAGACTTACATATGACTTAGTGAAGAAAACTGCATATACTTATTCTGACTTTATGGATGTACAGATTTAATTCTCTGGTGTGGTCTGCTGGCACTGGTAAGGGACAGAATGTTGATCAGCTCTGTACAAACACACAAATTATTGAGAACTCAAAAATATTGTACATGGAATACTTAAAAAGATACGGAAAAAATAATTTTCAGGTTTTTATGTGTAGCCTTTTGAAAATGGAAAATATAATGAAATTAAACCAGCAACAAAAAATCATCAGCAGGTCCTAAAGAAATAAAAATTCCAGAAGATCTTCGCTATATTTTGAGTTCACAAGAAAGTGATCTAAACAACACTGATAAGAAGGAAGGTGAGGAATCTAGAAAGGACACTTCATTCTTCATATTTGTTTCTAATAATCTTAATTTACTTAGTTTTCTTTGCTGTTTTTCCTGCCTGCTTTGCTTTTATCTGTTTTCTATTTTGTTTTTTTTTTTTAATCTGCTTAGTTAAAAGGGTAAGGAAAGAATTTCTAGGATGATATTAGAAAGACTTCAGTACTCTAGGTGAAAATTCATTTAATTAAGATTTCCATTTTATAATTATTTCTTTAAACCTAAAATATAAAAGCATATAAAAATTCTCAAATTCTATTTTGTTGTTCCTTACCTAAATTTTAAACTCTTATTAAAATAATTAATTTATGAGATCTTAATGAAGCCTCCTATATTTTTGATGACTCTTGAGGTTTTGTCTTGTAATAAATAAAAAGAAATAATAATGATTCTCAGAAAGTTTCACTTGGGAGTACATTCCAGTCCAGAAAGGCCTGCATTTTACCTGGAAGGAAAGAATTTAAATGCAAGGTCACTTTTTATTCTTCACTGTTATGATTTTAGTGTATTAATGGTCTTTGCCATTTATGAAGTAACTGATCTCTTAAATCAGTAAGGATGCTCAGCTCTTTGCTATTAAAATCAATCAATGCTACCCTTCTGCCTGATGTCATACCCAACCGTAAATATTAAGAAAGCTGTCACCTGGTTTTTCACTGTGTTTCACCTTTCAGAAGATAGATATCTTCTCTATCACCGATTTGTAAGAATCTTCTTAATTATTTATGATATTTTCCAATGGAACCAGGTTCTCTTTAGGAACAGAAATGCCTGTCCACTATACTGAATGGCATAATATAAGATAAATGGTTTGCAATTACTGATGTTTTAAAAATTAACATAACTGAACAAATTATGACATTATGAAGAAAGACTAGAGAAATACATTTGGATATTACTATACGTTGTTTATGTGTTAGCCACTAGAATTACCTAATATCTCTATGCTTGAGTTTGGAAAATATGCAAGTCAGTTATGCCTAGATACGACTTATTGATGTTGGGATTCAATTTGGAAAAATCTCATAAATGCACTTTCATGATTGTCTGATTGCTGTGTATATGAGACAAATGAGACAAATTCAGCTTCATTTATTTCATGATAAATGCAAATAAATTAAAATTATTTCAGAGGAATTGATTTTCAACCCTAATGCCCAGAGGAGCTCTTCATTGCTTACACAAAGAAGAAAAGAACAAAGATATTAAACTTAGCACATGTGGGACTCAATCCTCTCACTATGACAAAGGGAAATGCAAATTAGAATTGAGATAAAATAAACATATGAAAGCATGCTTTTCTTGAAGCCAGCAGAAAGTGATAGAGTTATTACTCTTGCTAGGGCTATGTAGTGGAAGGGACGATTTGGATTTCAGTGGGGCAAAGCCTTGTGGGGAGAGCGGTCCATGCTTAGCCTTTCCTACTTCTTGGGTTGCATTAGCCAACTTTAGGATCCATTAGGGTTATACTGAATTACTGCTTTATCCTGGCTCTAGGTAGTCTTTTTTCCACAATGTTCATTAAATGAGTTCCTCTACTGGACTAAATCAGACACAGTCCTACAAACTTAAAACGCATTCCTTTGAACACATTCATACTAAAGCATGATTTGCTGCATATTTGCATTTCAGGCTTGAGAATTTTGGCCAAAAATGCTTTTTAAGGACTTCGTATTCTGTGTGAAGCCTTATATATGATTCTTATAATTTTTAGTTGCAGCAAACTTGATATTTAAATAAGATGTCAGAAATAATTAGACTTCCCAATAGCAAAAATATAGTTAATCCATTTGTTATCTCCATCTCAATGATATGAGAGAAACTCAAATAAATTAATTTGAATGACATGTAATGGAATTTATTTTAACACTTCAGGGTAGTAGAGATTGACATTTATACACATCCATATCCTCAAACTCCAAAATACTTATAGCCTGTCTTTACAGGCTGATTGCAAAATCTTTATACCATGTCCATTATATACATATAATTATAGAATCATAGAATGGTTTGGGCTGGAACCTCAAAGACCATTTAGTTCCAACCCTCCTTGGTTGGGGACCACCTTCTGCTAGAACAGATTACTCAAAATGCCATCTGACCTGGCTGTGAACCCTTTCAGGGATGGGGCATTCACCACTTCGCTGGGCAACATTGTTCT
Source organism: Climacteris rufus (assembly GCA_013398175.1). NCBI lineage: Eukaryota > Metazoa > Chordata > Aves > Passeriformes > Climacteridae > Climacteris > Climacteris rufus. Next base: position 977,086 of record VZRZ01004057.1, on the reverse strand, counting down.
AGTGCCTCACCCAACTCATCCGTAAAGAATTTTTTCCTAATGTATAATCGAAACCTACCCTTTTTCAGTTTAGGGCCAATACTCCTTGTCCTATCACTACATACCCTTCAAAAAAGTCCCTCTCCAGCTCTGTTGCAGTCCCCTTTAAGTACGGAAAGGCTGCTATAAGGTCTTCCTGGAGCCTCGTCTGCTCTAGGCTGAACAACCCCAACTCTGATCATCTATGTACTACACCAGGCAGTTATCTCTGAAATTAAGTGTCATTCAAAAAGTGGCTCACTTATAGCTCCAAACTGAAAACAATTTAATGTCTGACTGAACCTTTATTGGAGTCTTATGTCACCTGAATGCAAATGTCCAGCTGGAATTTGTCTACAGGAAATCTTGTTGAAATTGCCATGGGAAATTTTTACTAACCTGTCAGTTTGAGTCTCAGCAGAGAAACTGAAAATTCTGAAAAGCACAGCACCCTATTGACTTTACTAGAGGGCTGATACAGCGTAGACTTTATGAAGGTAGTGGCATGAAACTAAATCCCTAAAAAGAATGAAAAAAAAGCAGAGTGCTCATGCTACTTGGGTGAACTAACTGAAAATTTGAGTGGAAAGGAGTTAGAACAGTCACCTATAACATTCACATTGTCTCCACTTGAGTTTTAATTTTGGAACCTTCCAAATATACTCTGCCAATGGCAGAAGAACAGTCCAAAACTTATATATTGCAAATGTAGTTCAACACGGCTAAGTAGTAGGTGATGGCTTCTGGCTTTCCTGGAAGCTCACAGGAAATAGTTCCCTGATGTCACAAAAGTTATTCAGAAAATTTTAGCCTATTTCTTCAATGACATGTCCTTTCAGAGACTGCAGAACCTTCCAAATTAAGCAATGCTTAATTTTCATCTTAGCAGCTACTTTTAGTGGTGCAAACATATCCCCTGGATATCCAACAAGCCTTTCTATTTTACTTCACCTTTCTGGTGCACTAAAAACTAATGTTGACCAGCTCTTTGCCTTGCTCTTTCCCTTTACTTTGATTTTCCCATGAGGATTTCAATTTTTTACAGCTAATTAAAGTGAAACCAAAAGTGATTTGTCTTTTTGAAATGGCCCTGTGATTCATTAATGTCTTCAACTGGAGCTTCCTGGGTAATTCTATGGCAAACAGTAGTGCTTGCATGTGAAGAGAAAGCTATTTCTAGGGAAGCTTTAGGAAGATAAGACATCTTCCTTGGATTTGTTTCTCTTCAGAGACTAAAGTACATGAAGAAATTAATTACTTAGGTTATGTGATGGGTCATATTGATGACTCCATTTCAGTCAAATCACCCTATAGAGTTTATAACAAATTCCATTTCAAATGTAATTTTAGAAATTATTTCTCATTGAGCCATCTCTAAGTTAGGTTACCACTTGCTCAAAAGCTCAATTCAATACACTGTAATACAGTTTACTCTATTAATTTCATCAAGAGATTATCCATCATGAAAAATATGTACTTTTCCCTCAAAGCAGCACATCTAGAATCATGCCAAGCCTCTCAAGTCCTGTGAGTGTGCTTCCAATCTAAGCTAATATGGATAAGAAATACAATACTTGCAGTTGTTATTATTAACCACTCAACTTTAAAGAATACATGTAGAGCATTTTAAGGTTTATTAAATATTTTTTGCATTTTGTGTTTCTCACTTTTTTTAAAATCTTGTTTATTCTACACATTGTAATAGTTTCGCTTTTCCAGCTTTTTCAATCACAAGAGTTATGCTGTTTTATTTTATTGTTTAATTTTCTCGAGTCTTGATGATTGGTTTAATAAAAATGCTCTCGAGGTCATGACAGCGCTTTTATGCATGTGTGATCCCTTCCGGGATGAGTTGTAGAACTCTCCCAAAGGACAGATTTCTAGCTACCGCAGATAACCTGTTTCTGCTGGCTCCTCTAGGACGAGAGTTTCCCCAGGCGTGGTGTGGTAGCGCAGACAAGAATAAAGGGCTTAGACAGAGGACTCTTCCTCGGGATAACAGCCGTTTATTGTGAATACAGTGTTGCTTTGTGAGGGTCCAGAGTTATCCAGGTGGCTGATTAACCCAGAAGAGAGAGCGTGGAAGAAGCCCTGCAGGGCTCTTAAAGGGAGATGGGATCAGGAAACACCCAATGGGGAATGGCATAGTTCAAAGGGACCAGAGGAGAAGAACTTTCCAGGACGTAGCCATATATGGCATCTGAGATATGGGTACAGGTAACACAAAGGCAATATGGGATTTTACCACAGCTCAGGCAGAGAGTTCAGATATTGGAAGAAGGCCGAGGGCTTTGCCTGTGCTTTCTTCCCACCAAAACCTGAACCTCAAAAGCAGCAGCTTCTGCCAAGCACGCTGCTACAGTTCAAATTGCTTAAAGTTTTTATTAGGTTTCGTATCTTGTTGGGGCTTTTTTCTGTTTAGTTGGGTTTGGGTTTTTTATTATTGTTCCTACTTTCTCAGTAGCTTTGATTCACTTAATTAATTTAATTATTTTCCTTCCTTAGACAACAACTGCTTTGGAGGCATCTCAACTCATGTTAATCGTGAACTGCCTCATGCCATTAAAATCAATCTGCAGTCCTTATTGTAGTAATCTGGACTAAAAATACTGGATCTCTGTTTAGGCATAATTTGTTCCAGAAATGAGAAAGAAATCTGTGCTCTTTCATGTCCATAGCTAGTAGAACTGTGAAAAGAATAAACTTTATTTTTGGTATTACAATTCAAGGTTGCTAATAAATTTATAAGTTAATCTGGAGACATTACAAAGAAGAAAAAAATTAACATCATTTTTAAAATGGTTGTGCAAAGGCCTGGTCTTGTTTCAATGAAAGGAGTCCTTGAATACAGTCGTCTCAGATTAGACACTAACAGTCATCAACCATTATGTAAATGATATCAGAATCCCAGATTTTCAGAGGTTATTCAAAATAGACACTTATTCCACCAAAATGAGGAATCTTCTCTTAGAATTTGTTTAACTTTGTTTAATTTATTTTATTATAGCACACATTCTCTGTAAGAATTATGATATTATGTTAAGAAGTCACTAGTACCCTTTTTGGCCTGATATATAAACTTTGTCAAGATATAGCCTCCTTCTATCTTTAGTTTGCCTATTTGTGCCTAATATGCAAGTTAAATAGCAAATGTTTGTTTGAATATTTCAAGTATTATTGTAGTTTTAATAAATGATAATAAACAGATCTCCAGTCACCACATTTATCTAACCCAAATGTGGTTTGACCTTTTTTGATGAACAATATATAATCCTACCATAACTACATGAAAAGCAACCACTGGACTGGCTTAGATACTAACCCCTTTCTAAAAACAGGTGTTTAGGCTGGTCTTACACTACCCTGAACAACTTTCTCCAGTGTGTTATTCATTACTCGTCACTAAATTGTTTCTCAATCACTGCACCCCAAGGTTTAAGACTATTGGTCCTTGTTTACAAAAAAACCCCAAACAAACAAAGAAACAAACAAAAGCTATTTTTGCACAATGTCTCAGGGTTTCTTTTCAATGAGCAGAGGATCAGATACCAAAAGCATTTCAGAATTCCAGTCAACTGTGCCATAGTACTTCCTTAGAGCAAGTTAACTTGTTAATGCCTAACTATAAATTTACAAACATCCTCTCTGTTTATGTGTGCATAAATGAGTGATATGCTTATTGTTAAAATGTATGTTAAGTTTTATTATTCCTGATACATTCAGGTTTTTTTCTGCTTTCAGCTTTATTGTGCTTTCTTGATTTCACATTACTGGGCCTTGGTTCTCAAAATTGCTTGTGTCCATATGTTCTATTGATTGCAGAATGAAATATATCAACATAAGATTAGACCAATCCAGCTGAGAAGAGACTCAGACAGCAGCCAGAAGTCAGTCCTTATAAGAAGACTGTATACTCAGGCAAGTACAGTGTGGTATCACTTCTCCATTTCTGGCAATAAGGATCAACAAACCAGAGGCTGTATCCAGATCAATAAAATTTAGTAGATCCTACTACTCAAAAGTACCACAGTTTAATAAAACATAGTGTGCACACATTTCATAATACTTGTTTTAAACATGCTGCTGGTAATTTAATTGGTGGCTTGTACCTCTTCCATATCTCTCCATATATATGTATATATTTGTGTGTGTGTCCGTGTGTATGTATGTATGTATATATGTGTACATATATATATATATATGAGAATCATAATCATTCTCTTGATTTTATGAATATCTATCATACCTTTCTGTCATCTCTTTTCCAAAATGCAGATTCCTCCTCTGCCTAGTTTCTCCTTATGCAAAAACATAGCTCTGATCACATGTCCCAGTCTTTAATGTCTTTTTTTTCTTCTAGTAGAAATGTATCACCCTTGATATTGGAGATCAGAACTGCTCACACCGTTCAAGTGAAGTAAGTGTTTAAATACTCTGAGGTTTTGGGCTGTAGCCCATATACACTTACTCATGTATCAAGGCAATGGAGTCAGACTTTAATGATTTGCAGCAGTTTAAATTTATTAAGAGCTTGAATTCAGAGGAGGATCTTATTGAAACCAAAAGCTATCAGACTATGTCATGATAAATGCTATATTCACTCAATGCTTTTATAGGAATTAAGTTAAACATGTTGACTTGCAAGTTTAAAGTTAAGTTGAAAATAAGTGCTTTGTTGGACTAAGTCCCAGAAATCTGCCTCCTTGGAAGAGTTCACAGAGGTTCATCTTTGAAGTTCACTGCTAGTACAGAAGTTGCCTATATTTTGCAGTGACACTCTGCTTATTTTGTCCTTGACCTAGTATATTCTGCTTCACCATTTGGAAACTTTCCCAAAATATTTCTTCAGTAATTTCTCAGATAATATTGTCTTAAACGTTCTACCACTGATATCCCTTTCTATTAGAAACTCTAGCCAGTTATGAATGACATCTTACTTTTGCTCTTTCAAGTTGCAACTTTTGCTCTTTCAAGTTGCAAACTATTATTTCCTTTGTCATCCATCACAGTATTTTAAATAAATATTGTAAATATTTTATCTTTTAATTTACTGTTTACCATTTAAAATAATTTTCCTTTACAAATACAGGCCCACACATGCTTACTTTTACTTATAATCTTCCCTTCTGTGCTGTGTATAATACCTTTTTCCCTCTCATTGTCTCTTTGGGAACAGTCCAATTTTTTAAATGTCATGGTTTTTTCAGTCTAATCTTCAGGGTCAGAAATAGAAGTCCCTTGTTCTTGCAGGTTTTATAACTCACCTGCCTGATAGAGTACAGAGTATTTCTCCCTACAGATCTAACTGATATACGTTAGGAGAAAACAGGGCCCAACCTAAAGATGCTCTTTCTCATTACTGCTGGTACGTTTGAAACTACACAAGGAATAATGCAGCTAGTGAAACTAAAGACTAATATAGTTTTCTTTCAATGAGATATAGTGAAGTAACAAATCAACTTTTTAGGGTTACAAGCCTCTTGAGCTTTCTTTTTTTAATCAGACTATTGATTTTCTTGCAACATTCATTGTCTGAAACTTGATCACTGCCACTTTTCACCTTCATACAATAGGATGTACTGCAGCCTGAATAAAATATCTTAAAGTTCACAGAATTTCAGAAAAAATAGAGATTGTAAGCTATTTTATGTCAGTAAAAAAATACTCCTGTAAAACAAGGGATGTTGAAAAATATCTGTTGTGTTTTACCACTGCTTCCTATAAAGACATTCATTAAGATGTTTAGTCACTTTGTGACTGGTCTGCAAATGTTACAAGGCATACTTTATCAACGCTCAAGTTAGCAGTGATGAACAGAAGTATTACTGGATAATATGTGAAAGTTCTCATGCATACCATGTTTCCTCTATGAGAGTAGAAAATTTATGAAAAGTAATCAGTATCAACAAAGCCTTCTCTCCTCTGTAGAGCAACACAAAGTTTGAGTCCTTATTCAAGGACCTCATACACAATACTTTAAAACAACATTACAAAATTTAGTGCAAAGTCAATATTTTTAAATATCTCTCTCTCTCTGTCTCTACAATCAGACCCTCCATAGTTTGGTGCATTTTTTTATTTTACCTTTGCTGGCTCGTGATATTTTACTGATGTCCTGATATTCACCTGAAGCATCTTGTATACTATTGTAAAAACAAAGCTACTACTTCTCCTCATTAAACTATGAGGATAAAGAAGTCAACCCTGCAAAAGTGTTTTAAGCCCAGCAGTTTACAGCTGGTTTTAGATGTTTTTTTATGACTGTCATTCAGTTCCAAAGTCCCACAGGAAATGCTGCTTTTACATTTTCTTTAAGATCAAAAGATGCACCTTAAAACACTTAGAATCAATTTCAACTTCACGAAAAAAGGAGAAAAACAAACATTTATAAGAAACTCTCAAATTCTGCAATGACTCTAGAAAGTTCTAGTCCTCCTTTCTATACACTATGCCTTTTCTGCTGATTGTATTTTCTTCAGATCTGCTTTACTCATAAAACAGCAGTCTTAAACAATGGTATATTTAGAATACTGAGAATACTAGGGAGAAGAAAGGGATCTATTTGTGAGGAAGTCCTACACCTACAGCAGCTAATTTTCACTGGCAAAAGTATGAATCTCTTCAAGAAAGGAAATAAAAGAGTCTGAAGCAAAGAGAAGGAACTATTCCTGTAAAATTTTGAAATACTTATGCAATCAGAGGGAAGTCTAAGATTAAGTGGAAACATGCTGTTGATATGCTGCTGTAGATGAGATTAGATTGGTAGAATGACTTGGTCTGAAAGCAAAGGTTTTTAGTTAGGTAATGAAATCAGAGGACTGAGATATTTTCTGGAGATTAATAAATGGTTGGTATAATCCAATGACATCAAAGCAGTAAAAAGCAAATCCAGATAGTTATCAATCCTCCAGATATTTCTCACATTAATGTTACTACTTGTTCTAAGATTAAAAGAAGGGGAGAAATTATTTTCTTCTTGACATTTCTCATGTATTTTGTCAAAACAGTGGATTAAGCACTGTAATAACTCAGAGGGTCTGAAAAAAATAATTTCATGTTTCAGATGAAGAAACAAGCATGTTTGAATGTCAGATAGATTTTGAGGGTTTATTTTCAGGAAGTCTGATTTTGTATATATAGGTGGAAACTCCTGAAGATGACACAGGAAATACATGTAAGGATAGTAATACATCCAAGACTTGTATTTGTGTTTTTGTGGGTTTTTTTGTTTGTTTTTTTTTTTTGAATTAGAGTTTCAGATTATAAAATTCATTTCTTTCAGGATCATTTTTAATTAACTGCTGCTCTAGAAATTAATATATATGACCTTGGAATATCTTAGTGACTATATAGCACCAAAGAGTACAGATGTAGAATGAAAATGTGTTTAATAGATATCACAAGGTAGGATAATTCAGATAAGTACTGACATGTTAGAGCCATTGTACCCATAAAGTTTATAAGGAAAAAATCTTTGGTACATAAAAATAGATATTTACAGTTCTTTTGGTACATCAGTTGGGCACCTTTATTATGAAGCAATGGAGAATCCATGCATGGTAATGAGATTCCTAGAAGACAGAAAGTGCCAATTTACACAGGAAAAAGAGAAAGATGAAAGAGAAGTGTAGTCTATTGAAAGCAATTCACGTGTTTTAAAACAAAGAATGTAGAGTGACTGTCAGTCTGCACTGATCAGCTTAGACAGATAGAAATTAATTATATTTTGTTTAAGAGGCTGCCTCTGCAACCTTGGTCAATTTTAGAAAACACATTAGAAGATTTTTCAAACTGGCTTTCCAATTACTTTGCCTTGGGTGGCAGGCAAAGTACTTTGAAACAGAATTTTTTTTAAATTGGTAAATGCAATCAATTCTGACTGACAGTATTTTCATAATTCATAACATGGTGTTACTGGTCAACATAATTCTAAGAGGTGCATCAAAAGAAGCTTTCTTTTCTTTCAAACAGCAGCAAGATGAGGATATCAGGGAAAGACTGCAAAATGTTATTATTTAAGGCAGGCTAGATGAAGAAGTAGAAAAGAGGAAAAGGCTTGCCCATGAGGAAAACAACTTTGCTTGCAAAATTATATATGAGCCCTTCCAAACAACAATATAGTGTGCCTGGAAAATATACTACTTCTGACATTAGAATGTACCATCCTGAGATTGTTTATTGGAACTCATGGCATGTGTGATGTCCAGTTAAGTGTAAATCGTGTAAATCATCTGTCAGCATTGCTAGGCAACGGAGTCCAGTCTTTGGGATGACTGTGCAGGGAATGATAGCGTAATGCTTTAATTGTTTTTTCATTGGCTGATTGAGTTGTATTTTTTAGCTTGCAGGAAAGCTATATAGATGACCTTCTAAAATGAAAAAAAATGTTTCTCCTTCAGCCATTTTGATAATTTTTTGACTGAATTTAATTCTCTGTAGGCTTATATTCTCAAAGCTCCATAAATGTAACAACAATGATTCCGTGAAATTCCTGGTGTTCCCTGAGAGTGGAGTCAATAGAAAAACTCATCAAATACAAGGAATCATGAAGAGAAATTTCTTCAACAAAGTTTTAAAAAAACTTACAAGTAACGGAGGAACAGATAGTAGCCAATTTTTTTACATGACAGATTTTAATTTATATATTTTTATTAAATACATATGGTGTTATTTGTTGCTAAGTTGTGTTGCTATCACTGCCACCTCTTCCTCAGTGAAAAGGGCAATGGTATGTTGTGGGAGGAGGATATCTATTATATTTGTGTCATTTTAGATGCATATTCTGCAAATTCTAGCTGCTAGAAAAAAATGTTATACATTTCATCGGGTTATTTTTCAAGAAGCAAAAAATTGAAACATAGATCATATCACCATATTGTACTCATTCAGCTGTTGCCAGTATGTTGCAACTTTTCCCACTATGGTGGCAAATAGGCTGTCCACAGAAAAAAATTGTTAAGGTCTAGGGAGTATAATGGAAATGTTCGGTGCTGGTGTCATAATCTATATGAATTCTCAATTGCTTTATTAGGCAAAAGAAATCACCTCTCCAACTGGCATTTATCAAAACCATTTTTTCTTCATTGTTAACAAGTATGCAATTGCTACACAATTGAAGGCAAGAGCACAATAAAAAGATTGGAAAAGCTCCATGTATTATGTATTTTGGTGATCCTTTGATAAGATCAACAACACCTTGCAAGAGTGCTTCTTTTGTCATTCTATGAAGAAATATCATCCACCACCTAGACTGTATTCTTCTTACTTGGGTTGTAAGCAGTGTCTGTGGTACTGTTAGTTTTGCTTTAGTCTAATACTCTGATAAATAACCACTATTTATTCAACGAGACATTAGAACAGGAAAAAATAGAACACCATCACTAACCTCAAGCTTTCAGAAATCACAGGTAAGTTTCCAACCTTTTGGGAATTGCAGAATTTTGTAAAAGCAATGTAATAGTTTTAGGCAGATCTATGTTATGCATATGTCTCTTAAAAATTCTCAGAAGTTGTAAGTTTTAGGTAACATGCACAATATTTAGTCTACTTGATATTTATCCATTACCTCTTGGACTTCACTAACTCTTTCTTATTTTATAGACAAAGCAATATAACTTTTGCATAGTTCTCCTCTCTTACAGATATGCCTATATCTAGCAGTTGCTCACAGTTTTCTTTCACACATGCTTTCACTTGTGCACTCTATTTTGTATTTTGCATGCCCTTGCCATCAGCTCCCTATACCTGTCATACATTGCACTTTCTGACTTTATCCCTGAAGTGGGCAACTTCATAACAGAGGCTAATGTTTACATCAACCTCTTCAAGTGTGATTCCCAGTAGCAAAACACCCTTATTTCTTTTCTTGAAATAATCAAATTTGAATTAATATATTCACTGAAATTGAATATGGAAACATGGAAGATTATCCGGTGACAAAAGAACAGTCAGATTTAACAGGCCTTATTTCATTCCTTATAAATATAATTCCAGGAAAATGCAATCATTATTTCCCATGTCTTATAATAATGCCTTACAACACTGAGTGTAGTTATATTACTAGCACTGATTTATGTTTAAGAACTTAATGTTATATAGCAAAAAATATGACTGAAGGACACACATTTATGCAGTTCATTAAATCTCTAACTATGGGGAAATCTAGATTTCAGTCTTGTCCAAGACAATCTATGGATTCTTCTACCATGAGATGAAACAAGCCCCTTCATTTGTTGATTTTATAACTTTTTGCAAGGTGGCAACTAATTCCAATTGAGAATTGAAACTAGTGAGTGTTGCTCAAACTCCATTTTTCTGCAGTACTCCCAGAGTTAACACAAAAATAATGAGTCCTCTTTTCTCTGAACAACACCTAGCAAATGTTTTCCTTTCAAATTTCACAAAGAGAATGTAGTGAGTGTTTGGAAAACTAAATGCAGTTTATAATGGGACTCATCATGACTGTCTAGTCAGCAGGTGCTACCAAATATATTAAGAAAAACTCCAAGAATAATTAGCAGAGGGGTAGTTCATACTTATATACAGTTGTCTTTGCAGCTAACAAAGGAAATTAAAAAAATGTACCACAGTGAATATAATGTAATAAATATTTTTTTTGTTCAACCTAGGTAGAATTTTTCTAAATAAAAATTTAAAAATAAATAGTTACAGAAATATACCTTACAAAGCTTTGAAAACATAAAAATGTTTTAGCAAATAAAGATGAATGCTCATCAAAAAAGTAATCCATAATACTGATTGCAAGTACAGAGCTAAGTAAATAAAGCACTTTGCGACAAGCAAACGAGGTTTAGATTTTCTTCTTTCCACATTTAGAGATAACTACTTTACATTTATATGGCCAATTAAAGGGGGTTTTGGATCTAAGAATTAGCAATCAGGTTCAGATGCTCATGACTTTACCAAAAGAACATCAATATATTCTTCTAAACTTGCCTATTTAACTGTGCTTTGCAAGCACAAGGATATGTCAGTATTCTGATAAAAACTGAATTTAACATTTCTTTTTATCTTGTTCTTATTTCAGCTAGTAATATTTGCTCTTACTGGAAGGCAGTACAGCCTAATTAATAAAGCACCAGGGCAATCACTGACCACAATGTTGCTTAATAATTTCCTTTTTCTTAAAATCTTCAACTGTGCCAGAGGATGAACTGCATACTTTTGTTGCATTACAGTACAAGCATCAAAGATTATTAGAAATTCCATATGCAGTATTAGAAACAATCATGATGTCCTGTACCTTATATAATTGTCTAACTTAAAATGATTTGGGGACTTATTTAGAAAAAAAAAAGTCATCCAAATCAGGTATCTTTTTACTACTGTCCTTTCATTTACAGAAATATCTTAAAGCTTCTCTGAACACTCTAAGAAGCAGCAATAACATATTTGCTTTCTTACTTTCTTGTAAGAGAAACTCATACTTACCTCTTGGGCTTTCTAGGGCTTTTTGTTTTCTTTCTCAGGTAAGCAATTAATCATTTTCCCAATTTCTGCACTTACAGTTGCTCCAGAGCAAAACCTCCCAATTGGTATATATTAGTTCCTTATTCTTTAGATATTTAGAGAGAGGCTTCTCTTGTCTTCCTATCTACTTTATAAAGTTGTACTGGCTTTGCTTGTAGAAACCCCATCCCTGGAAGCATTCAAGGTCAAGTTCGACCAGGGTCTAAGAGACATCCTGGGGTTGAAGATGTCCCTGCTCATTGCAAGTGGGTTGGAGCTAGACAACCTTTAAATGTCCCTTCCAACCCAAAAAATGCTATGATTCTGTAATAAGTAGAGTTACTTTTCCTTTTCTCACTGAGGTCCATCACTGCTTTTTTATGAAAGGCAAGCTTCATTACCACTATTAAAACCATCTCCCACAGCCATGACAATCTTTTTTCTCTGTACTGCAAAAAAATACTAAACATTTAGCTAAGAACCCCCAGTGCATTGCTATCATCACTAAGGCTAATGTAACCTAAGATAATGTGCACAAGGAAATGATGGACACAAAAAATAGCACACTCTCCTGGGATGGGATGCTGTTCCAGTGGCTACTGAAAATTGGAGCAACTTCTGAAGCCCAGAATCCAATTTTGGGAAGGGCCAGGAGAATGTTTAAATCATTTTTTAAAGTGCCTTTCAAATGAAGATTCAGTGAGGTCTATCTAATCGGCTTATTAAAATAAATGCTTGAAAGTGTAACTTGATTATCCTTTAGCTATAAGAAGAAATCTACATGGGAAGTAGAAATTTAACATGAGTGCACATGAATGTGGTAAACAGGTATAAAACAAGTTAACGTGTCTAATTGTAACTCAAATTCTAACTAACAAGAAATCACATCTAACCAGAATAGTTACCCATAGGAATTGTTTTTTAGGGTTAGGGACTAAGAGGAGTCCTCATCACAGTAAGTATTTTAGCCATGGTAGGATGTTTTTCTATATATTTCATCCTAATTTATGCAGTAATTAATTCAGGAAAGTCCTAAATCCCATATTATGCAGGAGGAAAAATCATATGATCTTAATATCTCTCTCTGGCTTTCAGAATACATTATCTAATTAACAGTTATCCTGAAGCTGTGAGGAGTCTAAACACTTGTTTCCCTTAACAGCAGTTATACTAATTCCCCTTTTGTGTGCACATTTGGTTTTTCAAGTAGTTTTCATTACAAGCATAGATATCTAAAATGCACACTAGGGTTAACTTATCCTCATGCTTGCAAAGGTTTATTTTGAGATTGTGGAATCCTAAACAAAGCAATGGCTTGCTTCTACAACACATACAATGATAACAGCAATTATAGCAGCTGCTAGGTGTATTTCAGAAAAAGACAAAAGTTAGATGCATGAAAAATAAATAACATTTCCCGATGCTAACATTTTTTCCTTTAACTCTGACATTATTCCAAGACATCTTTCACCTTTCCTAAATAAGTCATCTTTGTTCTCATGAAATCGTTCTTGTCTTGGTAGCCTTAGACTTAAAAAAAAAAAGACATATAATTAAATCATAAGACAGTTTTTTCATTTTATTATTTATATTCTGAACATTTTAATTTAGTCTTAGTGGATTTCAACAGATTTTTCTGATTCTTGGGCAGTGTAATATTCTCCAAAGACTGCAGCCGTTTCAGGTGAGTATCTGCTTCACTATGAAAAACTCTCTGATTTTGACATTCTCTTTTCTTACTCACTTCTCACTCTTTATTTCTTTCTTTCTTTATATTTCAGATTCAATCTCTTTTTTCCTCTCCTTTTCTTTCTCTCTGTGTTCCCTGAGTCCCTCTCCCTTGGTGTATTCTGCCTTTTAAAACAGGTTTTCACAGAGACACCACAGACTCTGGCTCAGTTTTGGTCTGTGGTGGGTCTGCTGCTGAGCTGCCTGGAACTGGCTGTGGAGCACTGATGGCAGCCCCTTGATCTCCTCTCACAGAAGCCATCACCGCAGCAACCCCCATTCTCACTCCCAGAACACCTCAACATATATTAAAAGAGAAAGAGAAAGAGAAAGAAAGAGAGAAAGTGAAAGAGAAAGAGAAGAAAGAGAAAGAGAAAGAGAAAGAGAAAGAGAAAGAGAAAGAGAAAGAGAAAGAGAAAGAGAAAGAGAAAGAGAAAGAGAAAGAGAAAGAAAGAGAAAGAGAAAGAGAAAGAGAAAGAGAAAGAGAAAGAGAAAGAGAAAGAGAANAAGAAAAGAAAAGAAAAGAAAAGAAAAGAAAAGAAAAGAAAAGAAAAGAAAAGAAAAGAAAAGAAAAGAAAAGAAAAGAAAAGAAAAGAAAAGAAAAGAAAAGAAAAGAAAAGAAAAGAAAAGAAAAGAAAAGAAAAGAAAAGAAAAGAAAAGAAAAGAAAAGAAAAGAAAAGAAAAGAAAAGAAAAGAAAAGAAAAGAAAAGAAAAGAAAAGAAAAGAAAAGAAAAGAAAAGAAAAGAAAAGAAAAGAAAAGAAAAGAAAAGAAAAGAAAAGAAAAGAAAAGAAAAGAAAAGAAAAGAAAAGAAAAGAAAAGAAAAGAAAAGAAAAGAAAAGAGAAAGAAAAGAAAAGAAAAGAAAAGAAAAGAAAAGAAAAGAAAAGAAAAGAAAAGAAAAGAAAAGAAAAGAAAAGAAAAGAAAAGAAAAGAAAAGAAAAGAAAAGAAAAGAAGAAAAATCCATAAGTTGCAAAGCCACAAGCAATTTAATCAACAGGGGAAGAAAAGAGCAAAGAAAATTTTTTGTAACAGAGACAGAAAAAGAGCAAACCCTGTAAAATTCTGTTTTAAGATTGAACAGAAAGTACTTTTCTTGCTGAGACATTTTCTTTTTTTAAGGTTCAGTATTCATACAAGGAGTTATACTAATGGCCAAGCTTGGTACATTGCAGATTCTGGAAAAGTAATTGATGCTCTGATAGTGAAATTCTATTTCAATTATCCAGAAATGAAGAAACACTGAAAAATAACACTCTGCAGGGAAGTCTACAACTCTACGTTTTTAATTGGTTTAAGTGAGCTCTAAAAAAGTAATAATTTGCCACGTGTGTTCAGAAAACACCAAACTGTAACTCTCAGCAAGCTCATGCATTTTATTCCAGTTGTAAACATTTGAACAAGTGATGAAAATCTTTTCAAAACTGATTTTTTTACAGTTATGCACATTAACATCTTTCACATTGCTTACATTTCAGAGATTAATAGAATTGAATGAAACTAGTTCTTTTTCCATAATGTAATTAAAGGGCAGTTGTGTTAACCCTATTTTATATAAAAATTTCAGCAAAGGAAAAAAATTCTTTTGCATTAGGCAGAAACATCCAGACCTGCTTTCTTTTTATTAATACAAGTATATATGAAATTACCAATATTTGTAAGCAATCATTGATGTTTTGAGCCCATATTGATTTGGGTACATTTGTTTCTTCTAAGGTCAAGGGTGCTACATGACTCAATTTCTGCATGATGTGGCTCAGTACTTTGAATTAAAGGATTGTAATTATCGATGGTTATTTTGTAAAGACAGCTGTTACTGTATTTGATAGAATGATTGTGTAATATTTTTCCTTTAATATTTCTTACATTAAATTACATTAAAGACAGAAAACAATTACATACTGAAAAATTAGAATTTTCTAATATGATTCTGCAGCTTCCCCTCCATCTAAAGAATAGCTTTGCTTGTGTGTATCTTATGAAATTATGCTACTAGTCTCTATAGTATGGACAAAAATATACTAATAGACAGGATTTATCATCCCTTATGACCTTTGTCAAGATATTAGGTCTCAATAAGATGATATTACTTTGAACGAAGTCATAGGAATTCCAGTTATCAGATCAAATTCAAATGGTCCAAACCATCATATTTTCCCTAGATTTTACAGTGAACCTAGTCCAAGCATGAGATTGCTGAGATGCCACAAGATAGTACAGATTCATCTAGTTCAGTTTCTTATCATCAATTAAGAAAGCACAAATAAGAGATAATGAAAATATGCAATAAAGCAACATATAATATCTGCTGGACTTCTGATTACACATTGTTGTAGAGAAAAGGATGGTAACAGAGCAGTACAGTCCTTTCTCACTTGTGGGTCGGATGTCTTTTTAGAAAACAAGCTTTTTTTCCACAGACTGTCAAGCAGAAGGATAATACTTTGTGTTCATGTTTGTGTAGTGAATGTTCAAAGTAGTCATATTCATGAAGAAATGTTTTCATTCCAATATTGTATTAAGTATCTCTTTCTGGGAAAACAATGAACATCACAAAACAACTTCTGTTCTCTTTAGTTTCCTAAGGTTTTTATCCAGGCTACACTTACAAAGTGAAAGTTATTACAACCTCAAAAATTAGAGGGAAATTCTATGTATCTGTAACAATCTAATCGAATTCAAAAATTAGTTTTCTAACAGCCATGGGAAGATATTCAGGAAGAAATTTTTCTAGGCAAAGCAGTGCATAACAATTGACTTGTAAAATTTCTTTTATATGAAACTACGGTAGAAAGGTAACATATCACAGAATCACAGAAATTTTAGGGTTAGAAAGGACCTCTGATCACCATTTCATCCAAACTCCTTGGCAGGGCAGGATCACTTAGATCAGATTACCCAGGAATGCATCCAGGTGAGTTTTGAATGTCTCCAGAGAGGAAGATCCCCTGGGCAGCCTGTTCCAGTGCTCTGCCACCCTCAATATAAAGTCCTTCCTCATGCTGAGGTGAAACTTTTTTTGTGTTTTCTTTATGGCTTTTGCTCCTCTTCCTGTTGCTGAGCACCTCTGAAAAGAGTCTGGCACCATGGCACCTTGGAACTTTGAGATAGATGCATAAATAAGATATTTTTGGTTTACAATATATTTATGGTTTAAACTATTTATGATATATAAAGAAAGGTTACATGTATTTATTTCCTCCTGTAATGTTTCCTGTTTTTACCTTCAGGATCAAAAGAATGCTGTCTAGTCCTTCCCATTTCATACAGATCAAAGGAAGCAGTGGAGGCTCCTTTAGAAATAATGACAACACCTTCACTGTATTCCATGGGACTATCATTTTTCTCCCAGCAGTTTTCATGCAAAATATTTACCGTCCAAATTTTTTTTATGAAAAACACCGTGGAAAGAAATAGGTTCTTCAGATTCTGAAGTGATTTTCTTACTTTACCTGTGTATAAATTATGAAAAAATGCATTTTATGCAGAGATATTAAAAAAAAGATTAAAATTGTTATCTGAAAGTCTTATAAAGTGTGTTCTTTCTGCATGCAATGATATAAATATATGTACCTAGAGACAGAGAAACACTAGTTGTCATTTTTACCAACAGCACTACATATCTGTTGCTTTAATGTAGAAGATTGATTTTAAAGAAGCAATAAATTAACCCAGCCCTCACAAGTGTTCAGTATTTAATGCCTGATACAACTTTGCTGAGATAAAAATCAGACAGTACACAGAGTTGCATCTGTGACATTTTTGAATTTTATTTTTAGTTACACAAGAGTTTGATCATCAGAATTCCACAGGTGTTTGATGTAATTTTTCTTTTTGGAGGGTTACTTTTATAAAGGTTGGGTCTAGTTCTATAATCCTTGAGTATGGTAACAGGATTTAGTTGCTGAAGGACAAGGAGTGAGAAAATGTTGCAGTGCACAACTAAAGTACGTGTGTTATGCTTTTTCTAAACAGATATAAATCATACACTGAAGTGTCACTGAATGAGTAATGCACATGCTTTTCATATCCAGTCAAACTTTAAGAGAATGAAATATGTTTGCTAGTATCAACTTGCCCCAGTAGACAGTAATCCACATCACAAGAAACACTTAATTGAGTCCATTTGGCAGTTGCTGCTCAGCAGGGGCCTTGTAATGAAATAACATGTAATAACATACGTCTCATCCCTAGAGGGGGTGTCCCTGCAGGTCAAGGTTGGGGTCATTTCAAGGCCAAGGTCAGATAGCTTATGCTGTAGCTTCTATTGCCACATCAAATTACATCTTTCTCTTTTTTTTTTTTAATGGAGAAAATTCATTTTATAGACTTTATTCTACTTTTAACTCTCTTAAATGTTTGTTCTGTCTCCCTGCAAAATCTCTGTCATATTAGAGCATATCATCACGAAAAATTAACGTTTCATATGTGTTATTTACTAAACTAATCCTAATGGATCTGTCTGTGTTTTTTAGTAAATTACTACACAAATACTTTTCCTGTCAGCAAAGAGTATTGTTACAAACTAAGACACCAGAGTACTAAATATCTAATGAGAATTGCTCAGCAACTTGTGGAGATGCAAAGCAAAGGTAGTGAAAGAAAAAGAACTTTACATTTCCACTCTATAATACTACAGTAAAATAATAAAATATTCTTATGAAAATATAATTAGGGAGAAAAGAAGTTTTATTATTGGCTTTAATGAAACAAAACTGAAATAAATCAACAACTGATCAGCAATCAAAAAGCCAAAGAAGGAGCATATCATTATTTCTTTTTTCTTAAAATCAGAGTTTCAAGTAAAGGACTCAATTCATGATCTCTTACTGAGGTACTTAGAAAGTGGGCTAGGGAAGAGTAGAAAAGGAGAGCATAATTTTGGTTTAATAGTTTTTTCTATAGGTAGGTAAAGGATTAGAATTATCCCCACTTCTGAATTGTTTTTTGTTTTCTTGTTTAATCCAATAATGTTATAATGCAGTGCCTGTACATGTTTCTGAAGACCTTGATCTAGATGTCTGGTTCTTCCTTTTCCCAGATTAGTCTTAAGCATAAGGAAAGAGTCAGGTTACCTTCTGAGCCCTGTGTCGTGTTACTGACGGACCAAAACCACCAGATTGCATTATAGAAATATCTAAAATTTCCTACTGTTCATTTTGAAATGGTGTAATAGAGAACTAGACACCTGACCTATGTGGACTTGATTTTCTGATGGAGTCCTTACCTTTCCAACTTGTGCTGACAGGAGAGTAACTAAATTAAGGCAGCCTTCACCTGTTCAGAATCTTCTTTCTTTTTCTCTTCATTGACTGTAGAGAGTCTTGGCAGCTACATAAGGTGGTCTGGATTGGTCTGGATTGTCTGCCTCTCTGAAAATGGGCATCTAAATTAGCAGTGAGTATATGCCTCAAGTAGACATTCCAGTAAGCTGAGCACCTTCTACCCTTACTTTCCAGGCATAATATTCTAGTTCTAACAGATACCCCAAAATTAATTTCTTATTTTTAGCACATGGAAGGGACTTGATTTTATTAACCTCTAAATGAACTCAGACAGTGCAGCCAGAATCCTTGAATACATCATCAGATTGCCTTGTTTGCAAAGTATGATATGAAAGCATCTGCACTCTGCTTTTCTGTCAGCAAAGATTTCAGAAATAAATTATTTTATCGTAAATGCAAGGAACAGTATTTGTGTACAGTGGCTGACTGAATGTGACAAGATTTTGGTAAGCAACAATGATCGTTCACTCAAGGAGAACTGCTTAAGAAAACTAGACAAAGAAGGACCAGCAGCTGTTTTCAGAAGGTAAAAACTGTTGCTATCATGAACAAATAGATCCAGGCTTTGGTTTTGGTATGGCAAAATAGAATAACTTCGCAAGGAATTCTCCCTTTTTTTTGGAACATAATAATATTGTAAATGGTTCAGATCATTTTGTATGTGATTTAGAAGTGCAGATCTAAATAGGAAGAACTCTTTAGAGAAAAATGAATTTAAGTTAAATCTGAAC
Source organism: Climacteris rufus (assembly GCA_013398175.1). Lineage (NCBI taxonomy): Eukaryota > Metazoa > Chordata > Aves > Passeriformes > Climacteridae > Climacteris > Climacteris rufus. The sequence goes on along the minus strand of VZRZ01004057.1, from coordinate 957,858 downwards.
AGAAATGAAAAAGAGAGCAAATAGGTACTGGGCTGTCAACAAGACACCTGTACTACATCAAGTGTTTTTCCTGTGCTATAAGCATTCAAGATGAATGCAAAGAGAAACATTATTCTTCAAAGGCATTTGGGAAAATCATTGTCTCTAAAAAAATACCACCCCTCACCCCCGACTGACAATTTGAAAATACAGTTTCTTCTGCACCATTTGGGTTGAAGAACTGTGTCAATTTAAGTGGCCGGTAAGGTTAGGGTTAACAGGAGAGAACATCACAGTTCCCTCCATCTAAGTAAAAATGTGTAACCATAGCCCAATTCTACCTTAGGATATAACTCTGGTTACATCTCAATTTATAGAAATAATTAGATCAAATTACATTATGGAAAGTTTAATTAACCAGGCATAGTTTTGAATTAAAATCCATCTTCTATGGAAATTGGAAAAGGCCTAAGTAATTCAGTACTCATTATATCATGATTTAGCATCAAACATCGTGGGGGCTGTAAGTCAGAGTATATGAAAAAAAACAGAGGACATCAACTCTCCTAGATTTTAGACTGTATTTGGATGTCCTGTTTCTCTTCTAGAAAAAGATTAACAGGTTTTGAATGCTCAAGGAAGTTTATCAGGCCAGCTTTCAACATAACTAAAGTTCATTTGGCCCATTAACTAGACTCAAAATTTCAAATCATTGTTCTTTGACATGCCTCCACCATAAAAAATGTTAAATGTAATTCTTGGTTTTTTGTATTTTTGAAATATGCACATAATTGACTACTAATATGAAAGGGACCATTATGAAATATTTCACCCAGTGCAACAGTGTCTAATTACAATTAATTATATTAACATTCATTATGATAAATTAATTTTTATTAATGTGCATGTAATGTCATAATTTGATGAGAACTTGGAACTAATTAGTTTCCACCTAATAGAAAGAGTTACTTATTACACAAATAGCCTCCTTTGCTTGAACATAACTAGAACATAACTTGCTCTTGAACATAACTTACCACCCTGTGTATTATATAACCTGTAAACCAGCAAAAGAATCATCTGTAAAATGCTTCCTGTCCCAGCACTACCTCAGTTATGCAATTTCCAGAACTCTGTAAGGCTATGGGCTCCCTTACTACCCATCTGAGTAGACTTTTCACAGGGTATCAATTCAATATTAGTAACAAGGGTAAAATAAATTATTCTTTTTACCTTGTCCAAAATCCTTTTTTGTCCAGCCAGAAAATCTGGAGAGTTATACATATATTTTAAATCTCTAGGTGTGGTGTTTCCATCAAAGATTTTTCATTGATCTACATGTGTTTAGAAGCACTGGTTTTAATGGAAACATATATATTAAAGATGTTAAGGATGAGGTTTTGTAATGTGTTTATGAAAACTTGTTGAAAAGGATGAGGGACAGACTTTACCATTCTGGCTTTTGTTCAGCAATGCTCTGGGAATCAAAGAGTTTCTCTGAAATCAATAGGGCCTATTACAGATGAAGGCACATCTCACCAACAGTAAGGGTCTGGCTACTAGGAAATTAATATTGAGATTGCTTTCATTTTAATGACCGAGAAACTCTAAAACATCCATCCATGCTTTTGGGTGAAATGAATAATGTCCACTAAAGTGAAAAGATTTATGAGGGATGTCCAATTCAATTTCGTTACAAAAAAAAATTAAAAATTGTTTCTCTGCCTTTAAGATGAAAACCATATGGAAGGAACAGTGTTTTTCTAAATTGATGCAGCTACTGAGGAACAAAAATCTTTAAATAAGAAGTGTTATTTATTATTTTTCCATCGTATTTATAGAACTAGTTAGCAGAATTTGCCTTCATGATACTTGCTAGGGATTGTTTTAAGGAAGTTCTAGTCAGTATTTCATAAATGAAACACCTTTTTTAATCCTTCAGGCACATAAGTGACCCTAGATAATGGTGTTAAAAATGCTCCAACACAAGCCCCATATCAGTCTTAGATCTTCTTCACATCTAGAAAGAGGTACCAGCTCCTTTCCTAGGACAAATTTAGTGCTCAACTAATACCTCAGAGATAACATGATGAAAAGCTATATTGCATGATTGCTGGATTAACCACGATATGACATTGTTCTTACAGTTTCAGGTATGTGAAGTGTGAAAAGTCCTTCCCAAACGTCTGACAGTTTTAAAGGTAATTTAAAGCTGTATATTCCTAGCTCTACCCTAAATGGGGCAATCTGATGTGCAGTCAATCCAAGAAGCATGTGTACAGTTGTTTTCAAAATGTGGCTCTTTACTTCCTAGGGTATTGAATTTTGAATGTACAATTCAGTCTGCACATTCAAACAACTGGAAAGTTTGTATCTAGCAGATCTATAATGGGTCATGCATATAGTAGATCTATATCAGAAGTAGTGGTAAAAATATTTAACTAATAAATTATTCAGTAAGGCTTTTATCCACCTTTTCCTACTTAAACATAAAAAAAATAAAACAGCTACAAGGAACTGCTTTGTGTTTAATGATCCTATTTTCATAATATAAAATTCTGAACCCTTTTTTTGGTTGCCTGTCCCCAAAGCTCACGGAAGAGTGGAGTAATTTTCTAAAGCAAGTAGATGTTTCTTTTTTCAGCACAGGAGATTGTATTTACAATGATCTAATAATATTTCCCCACATGTCAATGATAAATCTGTCTTTAATATAAAAACTGAATATACATTAACATTCACCCTGACTAAGATACATTTTTAACTGTGCTTGGCATACTCAAATTTCCTCTTCCTTTTAGAATAAATAAAACTTGGAATTTTCATCCAGTGTCCGATATTTTGTGATTACATACAGATTAAATTCTGGTCTCTTCTGTTCCAACAAATTATTCCCCAACAAATCAGTTGATGAGTTTAACCCAGTATCACCTTCAGTTTTGTCATTCACTTCCTACTCATTTGTCAATCGCTTTGATTAATTTATCAATTTTGATAAATTACTCATTTATTAAAATAGTCTGAACATCATGCCAGCCAAATCACCAAGTCAAAGAAATTTCCCTCAATGTGATTCCAAGCTACCTCTAAATTGTCAAGACAGGCACTTATCTTAAATTTGAAGAAGTGGCCTTAATATTTGCCTGGCAATATCACATGAAAGAAATATTTTGTACACTTTTGTTGATAAAAGTTGGAATATTTTGCATATTTTGAAAGAATAAGTCAGTACAAGGACACAAATTTCCTGATGAGTTGGAACAGAAGAGTTCAACAAACGTTTCTGTACTGTGTTCCCTAAAATGAATAGGTCTTTGGAGATCAAATAGAGGCCCAATGCAAGGCCATGACTTAGAACAGCATTCTTTGAAATTCTTTGAAATACCTGGTAGGTTGTCTATGGGTTTAAATCCCTCAGCCATCCCCAGGACTTTTCAGCATGTCTACATTTTTAATCTCAGTGGATACGTTTGTGGTTATGATCACAAACCCACATCTTAACAGAAGGGCCTCACTAAACTCCATAGTGTCAAAAAGAAGCATATGCACGATCCCTTGGAAAAGGTTTAAATCGATCCTGAATAACACAAAATTGATTCATTTCTACTAAAAATTTGCACCTACTTAGTCATGCACAGTTTATGATATACACTAAAGGGTAGAAACTATCTACAACTTTTTCATTAATTGAATTAAGCACTTTTTTTATTTACACAAAGTATGTGACAGTAGACAAATGTCCAAGGCTTAACTTCACAGAATTTAAATGCATGAGTTGTAACCCACAGAAAGCAAAATGTAATTCTTCCATCCTGGATCTCACTCTAAAAATTGAGGGAGTAATTTCAGAAGCACCTAAGTGAGCTAGCGAGAGAATTTCTATTATATTTCAGTGGGATTTGTGTCCATAACCCCTTTAGCCTCATTTAAAAATCTCAATCAAAGATTAATCTCAGAAGGAAATATATGTTGTGCATCACTGGCCAGCTTAAGACCTCTGCTGGCATGGAACTTGAGCCCTCTTGTACATCAGACTTAACTTATTTGTATGGAAGTAGTCAAAATATGCGCAAGATGCTAAACTACAATATATAACTCATTAGTTAAAATACCTACAACAACAATGCTTTATAGACTGAAAGACAGAACCAATTTCATTGTAAGTGTTTGGGGACCTTTCTATAGGTTTCAATCTACCTTCATGAACACAATAGAGACCCAGGTAATTGCAATTTGATTTTCCTATTATTATTTTATTTTACAATTAAAATTAAGGTACTGGATAAATTCAGAGCTGAATTTTGAAATTCAGGAAACTACTTCACAGAGTGATTACCGTATAATTTAATGTTCAGTGCCATTGAGAGTGGATTAGACAGAGCTGCCAGCCTGATCTGTTTAAAACAAACAGAAAATCATTAACAGTAATCTTTTGGATCTTTGTCCGAAGGGCAGCTACTGCTGGAAGGAGGCAAGACCAGAAGAGGACCTGTAGAGATCTGAGTAGGCAGACACTGCTAGATTAATGACGGGCACTGTCAGAACTGAGTGATGGGGAACTGCAGCGACTTCATAAGCTCGCCCCTAGTAGTGGGTGTTGCTATGGGTACCAGCTCAGAGGTGTCACATTAAAAAAAAAGGGGGAGAAAGAGACAGACTGATGAACAGCAAGAGGGATAAAAGATATACATACTATAACCATATAAAGCGACATTCTATGTACACAACAAAAAATGGTTTTGTTATGGTACAGTAGAATATGAAAAAAGAAGAATAAAACAAGGATGGTTGAATTCTCAACAAAACCCTCTGAAAAGCATGACTCAATTTATATATCTATGATGGCACATTTTTATTTATTGTTTAAAGTCCAGGCAATGATAGAAAAAATACTTATTAATCACACATTATCTGACAACAGAAAAGAGTTATTTGTGACATGCAATCACTATTCATAAATTTATTATTATTTGGGGCCACATGCAGTCTATAAAAAATAAATTTAATAAATGATTGTCATTTAATATCACAATTAGGTCCAAATTCAGCAAGTGACATCAACATCCCTAACTATCTCCAACATGAGAAGTTGTCCTTTAAATTAGGTGGACTGCTTAAACGCTTGGTGAATTATGTCTTATCAAAAGTAATCTGATAGCACAGAAGCTGTTTTTAACAACCTACCCAGAGGGTGGCATGAAACATGCCAAGCATGAGGTATGAAACACCTTTAGCTAAAAGGAATGGTCAGAAGATACAGAAAAAAAGAAAAAAAAAAGGAAAAGAAAACCCAGCAAAAACCCCCACACAAATAAACCCCTCGCAGATACTATTTTTGTCACTTTACTGTTTACTTGTTTGGCTTGTGTTTCAGTCAGATAGGTATTAGTGAAGTCTTTATTCCTTCAGATCTGGTGAGAGTTTGCATAACCTCCATATTCAGTGCAACGATTGTGGTGATTTTTGTATCAGGAAACTTCAGTATGTGAAAAAACTTCATTTAGAGCTGTTGAGAAATAAATGGATATTAATGAGTTTGTTAAGTACAGAATATATTAATGCTATAATTATTAAATTGCATGATGCATTATATAGAAAGTTTTGCAAATTCTGTTTTGACTAACTTCTGTAGCACTAAAATTTATTTGACAAAAAAAATGAACATAGAAAAAATTTGGTGTGATGGGAAATACAGTAGTTTAGTCCTGATTTCTAGTGAATTTGCCTATCTGTTTCTCATGAATGAAAAACTTTTGCAATGTTCTGGCAAAAACAAATAGTTTTAACCAATAGAACAATTTTTGCATTGTATATTTTATATATTTTATTTTTCTATATTTTAAAAATATTTTTAAATTTAGCGGCATCTTTAGTAATCTAATCTTTAATTTTTATCTTTAATTTAAAAGCTTCATTGGATAAAATTTGTTATGAATAGATTTTGAAGACCTTCCACACTAAAATATTCTAAGTTATGTGCTATATTACACTTTTCAGAAGACAATGTATCTTTTAACTATCTGACCCTCTAAAGAATCTTTCAGTTAAACCTTGTGAAAAGAGGGGAATGGAAGTCAGAAAAAAAATTATGTGGTAAGTAAGAAAGCATGTAAGAGATGCAGCTGTTTATTTATTGCCAGCTGTTTCCCTCTTCCTTTAGGTATAGCACAGTGAATGTCTGAGGTTTTAGATAAACAGGTATTTACATTAAAAGTTACACTACACTACTAAGTATAAATGCATTTTAGCCTGATTTTATAATTGTTTTGGTGGGAAGTTTCTCATTTTGTTGGGGACACTAAATGTTTATCTGGAATTTCCCTAGCAGGAAGTTCCCTTATATTCATATAAAGCAGTATAACCCACAGAAGCAATGCCACTAAAAGAGGTGAGTCTGATATAACAAACTAGACAGATTCAAGGGAAATTATTTGGCACTATGGGTGTCCCAAAGTTCATTTTCAGTATGCTGATCCAAGTTCTGACAACACTGATGGTGACTATTATTTGATCGCTCTTGAATGGTATCTCTGAAATAATTTGCTTTTCTTTCACTTCTAGTAAGTGTAATACAAAGTCATTAATCTCTGGACTTCAAACTCAAACTCTTGACTACAGTAAAATCAAGGACAGTATTCATTAACATCAACCCACTCCTCTGTTGGAAGTAATATTTCTTATTAGACAAACACCAAATTGTATCAAAACAACTTTATGTGAACCACTACTACTATGCAGACTTATATGGAAATTATTCTTGTGATGTCTGTGTTACAGTATTTACAAATCAAAATGTGACTTCTGTTTTTAGGACTTTCAGATTCACTTTTCATGAAAACTAAAATCCTATTTTGAAAAAAAGCATACACACTGCACAGAAAAAAATAATGAAAATAATTATATGAACAAAGGGGAAAAAATGAAGATTTTAGCATCCAAAGAGACCTACATATTTGAAGAAAAAACTTGATTATTTAGTTGTTTCTTCATTTTTCAAAAAATATTAAATTGAATTTTGGTATATTGCAAATAACTAATAAGATTAATATCTTTAGTTCATAACTAAAATCTAATTTATACTAATTCACAAGCTAATTATTACTTACCATGGAGTATACGAAACTATATTATATGCAGAAATGCCTAGACATGTAAGTGGATTACTTAGCACATACAGGTGACAGATTTCTGTGACAGAATGTTTAACTCCAGTAGCTGCAAGAACAAAAAGAATCGTTTCCAAAAAATAAATTTTAAAATATAGATTATAAGTCCTTGAACAACATCTGGGATAGAGATATCCAAAATCAAAATATTTTAATCTTTTTTTTAAATAGACATGCTTGCTCATGTTTGAGCAAAATCACTTTGCTAAACAGCCCAAATTAGTCCTTCCCTGAAAAACAATCTGCACCTTTAGGATCACATGGTATTTTCAACAATCACAGTAAAATGAGGATGATAACAGACAAATCCCTCCGGCTACTGCATCTTTTCCTTCTCCTCCCTCCTAAACACAAAGACCATATGATGGAACATACAGAACCACAAATTACTGTAGTGAACAGCTCCTACTTAATAATGACATCCCATAAGTTAGCAAAAATCTGCCAACATCTGCAAGCTTCTCTGCACTGCTGTGAGCCAAAGTTAAAAATCATGTGTGACAGTGCTGTGGAAAATACAATTGATTCCATTCTGATTGTGTCAGTTTCAAACACAGACAATATTGATGATGCTGTACAGTAATATTATTGGACTTGGGCCCAACTGAACATTGGTCTTTGTCAACTCATTATTCCTCTATCAGAGGGATCTCACTAGATTGATCTTGCCACAAGCTCTTGATGTGTCTCACAAATCACTGTTCTGCTGTTGGCAGGCAGATTCCAGTACTGCACAGTAATTGCTGGGTTTTTTTCCTTTCCCCAGAAGGCAGTGACTACATATTGCAAGTCATTGTCATATGAGAGAATATAACTGTCCTAACAAGATAATGTAGTTAACTGTGCAGTACCTGATGGTGCCAAAAGATGTGGTCATATTATGTACGTTACTAAAGGAGCAAAATTATTTCAAAGGTAAACTCTTTTTTCTTTTCTTTATCCTTATCATTCCTCGAATAAATAACCTAGCTTTTACTTTGTCAGTGTGAAAAGTTGTTTGGTTGAATTATATCATTTTAAACTGCAACGCAGATGTGGGAAGATCTTGATTGGCCTCTTCCCATTTATGTATATAGAAACAAACCACACATGAGCATTTGCACAATCAATACTGCATTGCAAATCTCAGACACAGACATTTGAGTATCTGACAAGAAGTGATTACATCTTGGAAACTTCTTTTATGCTTTTAGCCAGAGGAAAGAAACTTGTTGGCTCCTAAACTCTTTGTTTGTCCTTCAGAAAGATCCAAGCAGATTACGGTTAGTCTTTGGCCTGGGTAAATGCTTTCCTTAAGATACTATCAACATATCCTCTGGCTAGTCTTAGAAGAATACAATGACGAAACCAAATTTAAACACTTGATGCCCAGAGTCAGATAACCTGGATAATAGCAGGAGTCTGTACTGGAGTTCCTCCAGGAAAGCTTAGGCTTTATGTTGACTGAAGGAGCCACTGGCAGTCAGCTTCATTCCCACAGTGCAAATGGGGAGAATGGCACTTGAACAGCTAACCTTAAGCATCCAGCTCTGGCTTCTTCCTCTCTTCATGGATGACTACTTCTCTGGCATGGTGCAGAGGCTGAGTAGTAGACAGAACACATTATGGCTGAAAAGAGCTGTTATTCCTTATTAGTGGAATGGTTACTGTATCTAATAAAGAAGACTTGAAGGACTTGCACCTTACATTACTTTGCCTAATACAAGAAAGTTGAGAAAGGCCATTGGAAATGAGATTTGGTAAAACCCTTAAAAGATCAGATAGAATTTCATCTTTAGATAATACAAAGAACCCATTCCCTATTGAAATACTTGAATACTTACACAAGCACTGTCAAACAGGTATGTAAAGGCCAAGATAGAGGCAAAAAGTGATGCAGGTGATGAAGCTATGGGAACTATAAAAGGACGCAAAGCCGCAGGGACTAGTTTTACATGACAGAGCCAAAGCTACTTGTGCAAATGATAGGGAAATATTTAAGAGAAGAAAGTATGCAAAGATTCCACCTATAGGCAGCATACAGAAACAGCATAACATTGTACTAAGTTACTCAAGACCAAAATGCAAGGTTCAAGGAAGGAAAAAAACAGTGTAAGTGCAAGGCCTATGGTTTCCCTAGTTAATGAAGAGAAGCTACTGAGAAGTTATGTCATAAAGTTTCAAACCAGTCGGCCAGTTCATTTAAAAATGTACCTGTAATTGTTCAAAGAAACTGCCTATAAATATGAAAGTTTTATCCTAGTTTTCCTTGAAGACTTAGTGATTTGCCTCATGATTTTTTTATTTAAAATAGTAGGAAACTATCAAAGCACTCTTAAAAATAAAATTTGTATCCAATTTGAAGCAATAAAGTAAAATAAACCAAAAGGTTTAAAAATCAAATTAAGTCTTTGAATAAAAGGAGTGATCATGTGACATCCAGGAACTGACTCCATGATTATAAGTGGGTGACTTCTGACAGAAATTAGCTCAATTAGTTGTCCACATACCCAGAATAAGTATCATGTACAGACTTTATGTTAAATCTTTCCTCCTGACTTGTGTTGTGGCTAATGTGCTGATGTAAGAAATTCTAAATATAGCAGAGCCAGCAACAGGAAGATTCCAAACATAACCCCAGATTAAATGTAATTTTCATTTTAATTATAGTGAAAATATTGCCATTCTTAATTTTAGATAATCATGGAATAGGCACTTGTGGTAAGCAATTTTGAAATGTGCTAGAAAATTTAAAACCCTCAGAGTAGATCTGAACAGGTGTCACCCAAAATCCTCTGTGCATCATCTCAGATCTGGCCAACAGGAAAAGCCCAGGACCTTGGTGCTTCTGAAATCGCCATACTCTGTGAGTATGCCTTTTTCAGACCCAATGGAAAGACATGTTCCATTTGCTTGGAATGCTCAGTACAGTATTTTTTCACTACTTTTCCATGCCTTTTTTAATAGTGTAACATAGACATTGTTCATCAGCTAGAAAAGGAAGAAAAGGCATTTTCTTTTAATACTGTGGCCTAGCAGTTCTGTTTGTGAGACTTAAACTTATAGTCCTCACTAATGGAAATTGACATAATTCTAATTGTGGTAATATTGAGTTTAGTTAAATGCTTAATAAAATTTTAAGTGAAATGTAACAAAAATATTTTACCCATCCTTTCCTTTATCATTCACAGCTAGTTCCACTGCAAGTTTATGGACTAGTGCCACTTGTAATGAATCTGATCTCTTGCTCAAAATAATTCAATAGTTACTGGGCATTGGAAACAGAGAAAGCAAAAATGTGACCTACTATAGGACTGTCAGCTTCTTTCTCTGAGGGAGCTCACACATGTTCCAGACTCTGTGCTCTGGGCTGCTTATACATTTTATATTATGCATATCTCTTTTAAAAACTTCCTTGTTCATTATAATGCACTGAGTATCAAACTGGCAGTGCTAATGCCCAGTGTAGAAGCAGAAGAGCTCTGAGGTCTCAAGAAGCAAGACAAGATTGCTTTCTCAGAGGTTGAATTCTCTTCTCTGCTTTTTATCATGATATCATGCTGTAAACAAAAACAGTGTAAGGCAATGGAGACTCAATTTGTTAATATTTACAGTGTCCTCATGTTAAACATTTTACATTAGCTATTTCTGAAAGTTCACAGTATGAAAATCAAGCTTTTATGGCAACCTAAATGCATGCTTTATTGTGCTATAATATTCATGGTATTATTTTACTTGGAACTTCAAGTATATATGAACAATTGCACAAGTGTAATTTTGAAAAACGATGTCAACACACATACAGAGTGTCTGTTAATTAAAGTAGTTGGGGAAGGGAAAAATAAACCCCAACCTTATCAACTCCTCAACATTTATCCTCTAACAAGTGAGATAAAAGAATGATGATAGCTAGCAGCCTTATTAAGGTTCATGTACTCTGTACAGTGCAACAATTAGAATCTAGCTGAACCACAGGCACATCACTTATCTGATTTAATTCAGACAATGTTGAAACACTAATGGTGGTGTGATCTGCTCACTATGAATGATGAGGTGAAGACTCAAAGATAGGATAGTAACAAGAACATTGCTAAGCAGTAGCAAGTCTCCCTTACACATATCTATCCAGGGATATTTATCTTTTGGTTCTAAGAATGTCTGCTAAATACTAATCACATAATACCTAGTTAGCACACTGGCATTTGAGTACTAGAGATAGTTAACACACTGGCATTTGAGTACTAGAGACACTGATCAGATTGAGCAGATATTTGCATCCCTTGCTCCTTGCTTAGGTTAGCTAGCAATAACTTTTTTCCATAAAAGTTACAGACTATATGTGGCAGAATTCTTGGTCAATGATTTTATTATATTCCCTTGGAGAAAAAAAAATCAACAAACAAACCCAAAAGCAACAAAGAAAATCCCAAATGAACTGGAAAGACTTGCTGTATGCATGTAAGCAGCCTCTGCTGTGTACCTCTATTCATATCTATTTATCTCACTCTTGCTCTCTAGGGGTATGGTACACAAGGACACACCAATTTCTATAGTCACATTAGCAGTATGCTTTATTTTTAAAATTTTGATTTGTATCCTATTTAATAATAAAAAATGAACAGAATTCTCCATAATACAATAGTAGAAACAGGATAGTGGCATCGCTTCTTTGGTTTCTTAAACTATGCCTGAGTGTCAAAGTACTTGCCAGGAATAAATGGCAAGCAACCACAAGAACGTTTATGTTTAGACAAGACAGTAGTTAAATTAACCAACATTTTGAGAATGAGAAGGTGTTCAGTAACCAAGCATAGTTTTCAGCACTTAATTTTCTGTTATGGCAATAGACCAAGTACTTTGCTTTACATTAACATCCATCAATGCCCTGTAAAATTCTAAGGGATTGAATTTTTAGAGCTGCTGAAAATCAATAGATTAATTTATAACTAGAAGAGCACTGGATTTCTGAAAATTAGGGTCCTGTCTGCATTTGGCAATTCTGATTCATGTATGGCTTAAAGGCAAGAGTTTCTGCATCTCTATTTTGTATGTGTCGAATTTTACTTGTGTCAGGAAAAGGCTGACCAGCATCTCTTCTTCTTCATTGAGATCTGAGGCATGCACATTGCCTGTGTTGCCATGTCTCATGATTTAATCATGTGTCTCATATTAGCTCCTACTAACTGAAATGACTAGCTCTTTAAAGACAGGAGAGTACAGGAGAAAACCACTGTCATCTTTGTTTAAATAAGCCTCCAATCCCTATCCTTACAAAGAAACATGAGAATTATTGTTAAGGTTACCCAAAATGTTTTAAAATAAGATGGCAAATAAAAAGAACTCAAATATACTGGTTTTTAAAAGTTACAATTTTTTCAAGCTAATCTTGTGATCTGGACCTAAACTTTGGTAATTTTGGGGTCAATCATGTTTTGGTTTGAACTTTTACTTTGTACTTTCCAAAGAAATAATCTCACTGTGGAAGATAATTTTCTTTCTAAGATAGGGTAAATTAGCATAGAATATATTAATGGAATTAAAATGTAGGTAAAGTAACATGAAAATCACATTCACACTGTTTGATAATAAAACTATGATTCTTCCATATTAAATGTTCTTACTATCAGTGAGAACTGTTCCTGTAAACTCTTGTATTATTAGTTTATCCAGCTGTGTCCCTAGCTGCAAGCATATAGTATTATAGGTGAAGCTGAAAACTGGCAATGTCAAGTTCCATAGTGAAAACTGGTTTATCTTTTACTAACAATCTTAGCAATGTGCAGTGACCTGACCTTGGAGTAGCGGTTTAACAACCTTTGCCCAAGCACTCTGTGGCTCTTCTTATATCTGTAATAGTTTACTTGATGGACTATGAAGAACAGCCAGATGACAGTTCTATTTCATTTTGTCACTGCATGGCTCTCCATTTTTCTCACAGTCTTTTTCTCAAGGGCACAATTCTGTAAGTCAATGTGGCAATGTTCAAGATGGGTATTGCTCTTTCAGTTATTGTACCTTGATGCACCATGTGCAAGTCTCATATATGTTGCAATTCCGGGCCTTCAGTAAAACAAAATCACGGGGAATTTTATATATTCTCATCTCTTTCCCACTGAAGATAAATTGAAATTGTGGGATGTGGATATTACATTAGGAAATTAGTTAAAAATGTAGTATAAACCATTTTGTGGGGTTTTTTTAATGAATAATCTAGTAAGTGGTAGCCCTTTATATATGCCAGAAAAATTAGCTTACTCCTTAGAAATGTGACGGCCTTTATTGAAAGTGCATACAGGGGAGTAAATAAAAATAAAGAACAGAAATTATGAAAGGAGGAAACTATACTGAGTAGATATTCCTTCCCAGTTTTTTAAAGAGCAGACAACATTCAATAAATTTCACTGCATGATGTATTACACACACCAAAATCTGCATTTACAATTATAGCATAGATTTGCCCACAAAGAACGAGCAATTAAAGATAGTGTGTCCATTCACATAAGTGCATTTCCATTTATTTGCACAAATCAGTGGATTTTTACTTTTGCAAATGGTTTCAAATGGTTTCAAATGTGGCGGCGTACGTGGCAAAAGCCACAGCCCCACAGGCTCAAGACTGGTGGGCACAGCCTGAGGTTGCCACAGTCTGAGGCATTCCCCCTGCTCAGGGAGAGGTTTTTGGTTCACCCCCAGCATCCCTTGTACCTTAGTTTACATGTTTCAGTTTATTGGTCGGTTGCTACATTACCTAATGTTCTGTATAAGGTTATGTTCTAGAAACTTCGTTGCAATTTGGTTCTCTATTGGTTATATGTTAATCCCTGTACCCCAATTGGCTACTTTCCCCTGCTTGTATCCCTATAAAACCCCTGCGGCCCCTCAGACCTAGCCTTTGGTTGCTGAAGCCTTCAGCTCTTCTGGATCCCTGCACCACCTCTCCTGACCCCTGGACCCTCTCCTGCCTTCCCTGCTGCTTCTCCCGGGAAATAAAAGAGCTGGAAATCACTCCAAAGCCCTTCTCTCGGGCCTTTGTCCTTGCCTGCACCTTCACCATCAGCCCGGGGCTCTCTCTATCACAGAGAGCCAGCACTAAAAGAGCTGCCGGAGGACGCCCTGTGTTTGGGGACACTGCAAGCGGCAGCCCCCAGGAAACCAGGGTCACTCCCAGAATAACGCTGAGTGGCCTCCAGCAGGCCCCCGGAGCCAGCGTTATTCAGGTGTATATGTTATGCAAATACATTTTAGTATTTTTTGTTGCATGTCTATTTCCGTTTTGACTTTTAGGTTATGACTTGTCACATGGACCATGATAGGTAACTGCACGTCAACAGGCATTTTATAAAAACCTAGACTGAAGTAAAGCACAGTTTGCTAAGCACAGAGACAGAAAAATTCATATTTAACTAGTGCAATGTGATTCATGGCACGCCTGTTGATAATCTATAAAACAAACAAATTATTTTCTACGATTAACTCCTTTTGACTATGCCTATGTCAACGCTATGGTAATACTTGGCCCCAGCCTTATTTTCCATTCAGTACCAGTGTACCTCTCTCTTGTGAAGAGATGTGACAGGTGGCATAGTCTATCCCCTGCTCCCTGTTCCACACTGGAGTATCAGAGGAGAAGAACAAAGTCCTTTGTCATATGTGTAGAACAGGAAGCACAGCAAGAGAGCACAGACCTTGAGATTGACACATTATGACTTTCTCCTTGTGCGATATACAAAGTGCTTTTCAGAAGTACTTTTCCACTAGGCTTTTGAATAACAGATGCAAAAAGTGAAATGTTTGGAGTAACGCAAATCATTATTAGTCATTGTTGCAGGCTGTTTGCAAGCTCATATCTTTTATTTTTAGACTATAAAGGAGATAAACTTATGTTTTAATATGGAAGTGTGGACTTTGATGAAATCCTATCCGTAGTTTGACACTTAGGAACTGAAACTTTTATTGATAGTTTTATGCCTAAATTTTTCTTTTTCGTAAAACAGATTCGATGCCAGCTGTGGTGCACTATGAATACAGATTTATAGTTCTCTGTCTAGTATTCTTTTGCTCATCTGAGAATTTTTCTCCTGCTGTATTAATTAGTATTGTATCAGAGATATGACTACTTCTCTTTGAGTGAACATCATTCTGTCCTCCAACTTAGAGTACTATAATGGCTTTCTAACTATCCATTAATTTTCCTACTCCTGCAAAGTTATACAGATGTGCTATACTTAGAGAAGTGGTAGTCTATGGGTCATTATGTCCATTAAATATTTTACAAATCTTTTCCTATTGCAGTTTATTGTTCCTCAGTGAATATATTTTGGTACCTGTTGATTATATATGTATAGCCTTTAAACTTTAATGAATGATTTATTCATGTTTTTGTTTCACCGGTATATTTTATGAAGTCTTTATAGATATATGTTTTGTGTGTATATACATATATGTATTATTTTTTCATAAATATAGAAAATTCTTCATCATCTGGAGCAGAAAACTCAGTCTGAAACCACCTCTAGAATGGCCTCTGAATTTAGAGGAAAACGTCATAAATCTTCAAGCTTATTTTTTAACATGAATACTCTGCTGCATCAAATGGAAAATCCTGGAAAATTAAAGGTAAACTGTCACAGTTGTCTTCTGTGCTAGAGTCAAAAAAAAAAAACCAATCAAAAAAATGTGTGTTGCTCTTCCATATGAATTAGTTTTGAAATAAAAGTAGCTAAAAGCCTTGTGAGTCTGCAATGTCAGCTCTGTCGTGGATACTAACTTTTCTAGGGCTTCCTAATACTGTGGGATTGAAGGTTGTTTGCTTCTGAGGACAGTGAATAAGAAGTACTTGTGCATACTGTTCAAAAACTGCACTGCAGGCAGCAAGAAAATACAAACAGTGCATAGTGCTTGTTCTATAAATCACCCTGATGTGAGGACAAGGAGTCAAGAAGCTGGGAGGAGACCTTTTGGCCACAAGGGATTTCACCTGCAGTGAATCTATCAAAGGCCAGGAAAATTAGGAAGGAGGAAAGCGGCAAGTCAGGACTGAATGGATTACAACATAGCCACATTGCAAGGAGAAACATTCTCCACAGAGAGCAAATTTTGGGCAACAGCATGTCTCCTTCCCCAGCATGGCTCAGAGCACACCCAGCTCATGGGTAAATCTGCCACTATGAGTTTGTTGACAAGGTTGTTTGTTTTTCAGTCTCAGTGTAGGATTGCTCAAGCAAGAGCAGTGCTCTGCAGGACCAGTCTCTGTTGCATCAATCTATTAATGACACTGGACCTGAGAGGTTGTCTTTGATTTTGATGGAAGCCACTCATTGGAAGTTTCCTTAATTCATAGCAGTTTCAGGATCTTGCATTTCCACTACACAATTTGAATTCTGCCAATATTGCTCCTATTAAGTTTCCAAAAAATGGTGTCGTGGTTTGAACTCCAAAGGCCCCAAGAAAACTGCTTCACTCCCCCTCCCTCTGCTGAGCTGGACAGGGGAAAGGAATTTCTTCCAAGGTGAGATAAGGATACTGAGAGAAAAAACCCTCGAATTAAGCAGGCTAAAACAGGCTTAAAACTTAAAAGTGATAAGTGAATTTATTAGAGACTTAAAGGAGTAAGCAAAACATTCTCTTAAACACTTTCTCCCTCCCCCCCCACCAAAACCCCTCCGTCCTTCCCGCAGAAAGTAAGGAGAACTGGGGTTGGGGGGGGTGGAGGGGGTATCCCTGGTCAGTTCATTCCTCAGATGTTTCTTCTTGGCAATTATTTAGAGAGGCAGGTTCCCTTCTTCCCTTCTCGCAAGCACTGTGGCATCTTGCACAAGTCATTTTTTCCCTCTTGGCAAGCAGCCTGCCTGGTCACTACTGCCTGCTCTTCCTCCCAAGGCCGGGCTGGTCCAAACTTAGGGTGGGGGTGAAACAAGTTCTTTTTTTACCACAAATGAGTCCCTCAGCCCCCGAGAGCAAAGGCCTCGTTATCTGTGTTGGCCCCTTCCAGACCAAAGTCCCTCTTGTAGGAGTCCACCCCTCCTGCTCCAGCGTGGGGTGGATCTCAGCTCCTTCATGGACCCACAGGGTGCAGGGAAACACTGCATTAGTACAGTCCTCACCACAGGCTGCGAGGATGTCTCTTAGCTTCAGTGTTGGAAGCACCTCCTCCCCCTCATTCTTCTTCTTCTGACTCTGATGGTGTCCATATCTGTTGTTTCTCCCACATGCTGTACTCCTTCTTCCCTGTCTATCTACATCTACTGGTGCGCGCGCATGTGTACTACCATGACTCCTTCTTAAATATGTTGTCACAGAGGCGCTACCTTCTTCTCTAATTGGCCCAGCTGTGGCTGCAGCATGTCCATCTTCAGAGCCATCAGGGATAGGCTCTGGCTGGACAGCTTCTGGCAGCTTTTTACAGGAGCCATCTTTCTGGCCCCTACCACACCCAAAAAGCCAGACCCTGTCAAACCGCCACAAATGGGTATGCAATAATCACAGCAGCTTTCCAGTGTTTCAGGTCTTGGTCCATAAACCACAGAAAAATTATGGAATTCACTTGTGTTTTCTCTTCCTTTGACATTAAATTTTTTTGCAGGTTTTTAAAGTATTTTTGATAACTATTATAAATCATGGAATATGATATTCACTAAAGATTGGTATGTAAATCTTTGAGTTCTTAAATAGAGGACTTATCTAAGTGTAATATATACTTAATTGTATGCATCTGAGAAGTCACCATTGCATGAGGCCACTGACAAGTTTGTAGTCATCATATGATTAGTGCTGGGAGGAACTTAATTTGAACATAAGTTTCTCTTTTTGGGCTTGTGACTTGACACACTAGCTTACTTGGGATTTCTGTCAATTCTTGTCTTTGCTGGGCTTCTCTGTTCCACCAAGTGAATTCAATGTCACCATTTTTTAATCAGAACTCAGTATAACAATAACAGCTAGGTCTGGGATATTACCAAAGATAAATAACTTAAAGAGAACACAGTCAAATCAAGATTAAAAGTGTAGAGTTTGTAATCAGTTTTGTACTTTTTCTGCAGGAATGAGAGAAGCAGTAAGAGTAAATATTAACAGAAAGAACCTTTTTGTTTTATAATAGCATAAATGCTTTTCATAGTTCAAGTTCTCATCAGTGAAATAAATGATACTTCTGAACATATTTTTTCACCTGTTTGTATAGTGCATGGGTTTCTATTGCTACTGATTTGGATATATCATTAACTGTATCATCAGTGTCATTAACATTGGTATTTTTATATTTTAAGAAATAGTTTACATAGTCTCCAGTCTTATCCTTTCTGAGACTTTTTCTGATTCTGCTTCATATGCAGTCTTCATTTTCACTGGGCCCACAAGTTTGATTAATACCTCATTTACATCAGTAGGGTTTTTTTTTTTGGACAGGGAATCCTAGTTAAAAATGTAAAACTGGGTCACACTAAAAGTTTCTCTACTTTTTTACAAAGCTCTTTTTATAACTGTCACTGGTACAGGAATCGAGCAGACATAGTAGTATGGAAGCATTATGGCAGTATATGGCACATATACTACAGTATTTATTTATGCATTACAACAATTTTTGCCATAAAAATCTCTAGTCAGAGACTAGAACTGATTTTATGGACTTAATTCCATGAACTCGACTAATTCTACTTTACCCCACTTATATCTTCATCAAAGCACAAATTTCCTGACTTACGTAATCAGTATCATGTATTTTATGCTGTGTGTAATATTATGAAGAAATACAGGTTACCTTGATCATCTTTCCGAGAAAAGTGAAGATGAAACTTGAGTTCTGAGATAACACTCAGACTTATGCTAATGATTTGGATAATGGAAACTGTGCTGCTTAAGTAACCAGCAGTAAACAGCAAAACAGGATTAAAAATCAAATATTCTTGACAAAGAGGTGTTCTTTTTAGAAATAAGAAAGTGACTATCCTCAGAAGCATGAGGAGTTATGCTGGAATACTAACTCATAAATAAAGAATAGACAATAAATGGCTATGTTATGAGACTGTTTTGAAGAAATAAATTTAGTGTTTGTAGTTAGTGATAAACCAGTGTTATGAACATCATGTCACTACAAAAAAGGGGAATGCCATAGAAAGCATAAGGAGGACATAAAAAATAATCCTTTTTTTTGTAATTGGTACTATGTGGGTTAGGTACCATAGCCAAAAGAATGATGAATTCATGGGACAATCTAGTAGAGAGAAAGAATGATCAAAGATTTAGAAAGTATGTTCTACCAGACCAAACATAAAAGCAAAAGGAAGAATATATTCTCTGTTGTGCCTTTGAAAAAAGCAATTTACTTAAATCTCAGCAAAGGAGATTCAGATTAGGTATTATGAACAATATTCTTAAACTAGAACATATCACTGTGAAAGGCAGCAACTTTTCTACGACTGAAAGTTTTCAGGAGCTCCCTAGGCGCACGTCTCAGGAATAACACAGGTTTAGCCAATTCTGCTATGGGAAGAGAATTTGGGGAGAGAATATTCCGACTTTTTGATGTTCCTATAACACACTAATGTTATAAGCCTCATTAAACCTACTGTATCTTGACAAACCATTAAGTCAAATTTTCTGTTTGATTGGTTACTACAGAAGTGCTAAGGGACCGCCCAAGAACCCACATGCTGGGCAAACAAGCTCTTTCACAACAGCACCAAACAGTTTGCAATTTAAGTGGATAGCACAGATGTGGGAGATTGGAGAGTCATAAAACATACTAGGAAACAGAGATAATTTGAAAATATCCATGTCTTTTAAAAGCAGCTGTGTCCGTTTTGAGCACCTGCAAAACGTGATGGTCACAATTCTCACTGTCTTAGAATTGGCATCTGTATGATATTGAACAGATGCAATGGGAAGAGAAATTATTTTGTACAGATGTCTACTGCTTGAGACCAACTTCCTTGTTCTGCATTCACATAGAATCTTGTCTGATGTTTCTCATCATTATCGCAATGGAAATCACACATGAAATGCACTTTTTGAAAGTGAATAGCAATAAATCGTAAAAGAAGTACTTTACCAAGTAAGTAAAATCACAAGATTTCGATATTGAGGCTTGTCTAAGCAACCATCCATAACTTCAGGTGTGTGTCTGAAGGTTGTGTAGAAGAGAAATCATAAGGAAAAGCCTTTTTGGTAAGCTTTCAAGTTAAGCCTTGCTTTACAATAGCCTTGAAGGCAGAATACAAGTACTGAAATTTTTCCCACTTTTCATGGCTTTATACAAGTTCGTATTTTTAAAGCATTCATCATTTTCTTGCCTAGTATAACAAAGAGACTTGATTCTTTCAAAAGTCACAAATAATCATACAATGTCAGAAAAAATATCAGCTAAGCAAATGGCTGTAATCTATATATATTTCTACATTTTTAAAAATGAGAACCAGGTTCTCAAATAATATAACTTGACATGGATATAATTTGTAAAAATGTCATTTGTAAAGCCTATGCCAAATCACACCCACTAAGGAGCTTTTCTTATGTCTTCCAAATTCCTAAGAAAGAGGGAAGGGTTTAAGTGAGTTCTGAGACTAACTGATATAAATGTTTGAAGAAAATTAAGGATGTGATGAGGTTGGGTTTTTTTTATAGTCATCAATAACAAATTTGATCAATTGCCCAGTTTTCATTTTCCTGCAATCAACAATGCTGTGGCTCACAAAACATGGCATGTGACACCTGTCATGTTGATCTGCTGAGGCAGTTACATGAGAAGGAACAAGAAAGTATTAGCATAACATTTCCAATACATATTCAACTTTGGAAATTTACAGCTGAAGTATGTGGGTCATAGCTCACAGTCACTTGACTTCATAATGTGCTACATATCCCCAAGATGTTTGGAAGCCTTATATATTTCTCAAATCAGTAGTTTTAATGTATCTGACAGTCTCAAATCTGCTGTGGATGGGACAATGTTTAACATGTGAAAATACATATACATAACACAAAAATCTAAAGTCTTATAATTTCAGTTTATTCATGTCTGTGAGAACATGGCAGGTGAAAAATGGCTAGAGGAGGTTAAGTGATGTTCTGGTAGATTTGCTATGATGTGTAAGATAAAAGAGACCCATTAAATTATATATCTTATTTATGGAGAAGTAGCAGCCCCTATGGATTGTCAAATACCATATGAATTATCACCAAACACAGTAATGTGTTCTTGCTAATAGTTCCATTGTTTGCCTGGGACCAAGCAGTAAAATATATATTCAAAAGATATTTAATTTGTCTATATATTTTAAGCCATTGTCTGTGGGTTTTGTTTTTGTATTAAAATGGTACTTCTTCATTGCATTTATCTAGGATTCAAATAATTTTAAATATATGGAAAAGAAATTATTGTCAGTCTGTTAGTTTGGAGCTAACAAATTAAAATAGGTTTTGGATTATAAATTATATTTACAGAGATGTTAATATTTAATATTTTTTATTCCTTTAATGAAATATTTTAAACACAGTTAGTTAAACTGTTTTCTTTTGGAAACACTTCAAAGCATCAAAGCACAGCACAACACAACCAACATTATCAGATGGTTTTTAGTTTGAAGAGATCAATAGTTTGACCACTCACAGAATATGTCCTACCTGCCTTTCCTAAAAACAATGTAACCATATCAGAAAAAATCTGAAAAGCAAAACAACCAAAAGCAAAACAACCAAAAGCATTTGGGCAGTATAAAGCAATCTACTTTGCTTTGGTCATCAGTGTGTGTAAAGGGGAACTTTCATTTCCAAAACTATTCTCCCAATACACTTAATTAGAAAGAAAAACTCAGACTAACAGGGATAATCAGAAAAAAAATGTTCACAAGACAAAGTGTAAATCATAACTGCTCAATGAAGAAAAATCTAAATTTTTTTATTTGCTGACCAAACGCTTACTGGTTTTATGAATTTTTTTTATAATTTTGTTTTATAAAAGGTATTTTCGTATTTGAAAATTTTTATATTTTCATATTTGAAATGACCAAAGTGGTTTTTTTTGCAGTGTCTTACATGATCAAGAGGCTGATTCTAAATAATAATGATTTAAGAAGGAAATGCCAAAAAAAAAAAAAGAATTTGTGTAAGACGTCAGGTAGTTTCATAGTCAACTATTTGCAGAAGCAAACAAAACCCCAGCTTTTGCAACTGCTGTACACATAGGACATGAATTGCATTTGGTAATGCTAGAGGAAAGGTCTCCTATTATCTGACTTCACACTGCTTTGTGAAATATGAGTTTTTCCACATTCATAACATTCAGTCTACTCTGACACAGACAGAACCCCGGACTCGTGGTTTTACTGGTAAAATAATTCTGACTTTGCTATGTGTTCTCAGAAGTAGTCCCACACACAAGATAAAGGTTTTTTATTTGTCTCCCAAACTCCAATTTGTTTGTAACTCTGCTGAAGAGTACCATTGGACAATAAAGACTATGTATGTAAAATTTCGGACTTGCTGGCATTAATGTTTCCTTTTTATGGGTTTCTGGCTTTCCAAGTGCATGGTTTCTACAAAGAGGCCAAAATCGTTTTGCCAAATCAATCTACCAACTGACTTCTCACTTGAAATCCAGGTTAGGAAAGTGAGAGCTGGATAGATGATTCTACATGAAGCACCATACATGTCGAGTATGTTAAAGCTAAGTATAAACCACTGATGTTCACCTTAGAGTTTATCTGGTCCCTAACATTTATTTTAATTAATGCACATTAACATTTTGGCATGACAAGTTAATACTGATTTACTGATTTTACTGGCCTTAATGTTTGTTTTTCTGTGAGCATTTTGTTAGCATTAATCTTACAGGGCTTGAAAAGTGTTAGACGTGTTTCTGAGTCTAAGTATCTACCTCAATGTACAATGTGAGATAAAGGACCAAGAGAAGGACATAGGCTCTGATTCTAGATTTAAAAATTAGTTAATCAGCTGAAATCAGCATTACAGATTAAGTAGTGCACTTTGCTATGCCCCTTTTGCAGGTAATGGTACATTGTCTATAGTGAAAACTGCAGTTTCAAATGTATGGTCTGTGTTCAGCTTTGTCACTCCCACCAGTACAAACACTGGCTATTAAAGTTGGGTGGCCAAGGTTATATCACAGTATAACTTTTTAACGATGACTGAATAAAATTGATCAAACATTTTAAATTTTTTTTTAATAGGACGTTCTCAAAACCAGAAGTTTTCCTTCCTCCCCTGTTCATTAAGCGGGGTACTCCTGAGGCGTTAATTTACTTTAACAAAAAAAAATTGAATCAAAAGGCTTTTCCCCCCTCCCTGCTCTGTATTTAAACCTTACAATAACATCTCTGTTTCTCCACTATTTGAATTTTTGTTGTATATATGGTATCTGCTGGCAAGTTGGAATGAAACTCCAAGACACTAGAAAATAATCAAACCTTCTTTAGTGTCTGCAACCCAGCTCCAAATGCCTGAGCAAACATGCCATTATACATACAGAGTCCCTGGTGAGAAAGCCGGCTCCAGGAGAGTCCTTCCCACTGCAAGGTTTTGTGGCAAAATTTATGTGCCTGTCATTCTATCAGTTGAAAGGGTTTCCGCTTTTGGCCTAATGCTGTGAGTTTAATATCTAAAGTTTTGGAAAGGAAGTGATTTGTTTCATTTTGCTTAAGCCTTTATGTAGCTGAATTATATTTCAGCAATCCCCAGTATCCATAGCTACAGTACTTTCCCACCGACACAGCAGCAATTCCTGATAAAGTTTCCCCTATAACTCAGCCAGCAAGCTTGTCTGAATTCCAGCTTCTGTTCCTCCAGTTAAAGCTAATTACGCTTATATGGCACTGGGCTTTCCACTTCCTTCTTTTCTTGGGGTGCACAATTGCCAAGATCTATATTTGCCAGGGGGAAAAAATCCTGAAAGTTGGTGCCAATTAACAAAACAAATATGTTGCAACTTAATGAGTACCCAACAGATCAAACCTGATCTTGCTCAACAGAAAGGTGATGTAGGAGTAAATACAGGGCAGTGCTGAGCCACTGGCAGAAGGGGAGGGCATTTTGTTTTACCAGGGAATGCGTTTCTGCTTTGCTTTACTTAATAGGACCATGCACTTTCTCCCCTTCAGACCCTGCCCACAGTGCCTAATTAATTCACATCAATTTTGAAAGAATACATGATTAGCTGTCCTAGGGCTAAGCAGTAGCATATTGAGTCACACACTAGAAGGCCTAGTTTGGGCACTGGCTCAGGATGGCAGGATCCATGCCAACATAAGAAGCTAAATTGGTGGCAGGGCAGGGGGTGGGGGGCTTGCCAACTAACTGCCTTGCCTCATGGCACCATCTGCCAATTTGCAGACTGATGTTGGCATCAGATCTGAAGGAGCCACTTATCCACTTGCACAGCTATAGGCCACAAGAGTGAAAAGAGAAACGTTTGAAAATAAAGAGGAAGTTGACTAAAAGCGCATCTTATCTAGCACAATGCCTGTCAGGTTACTGTCTGCAGACCTTTATCATCAGATATACTATTTCTTAAGAAATAAAGAAGCTAATCCATTATTATCTTCATACCTCAGATTGCAAATAACATAAGGTTATTGCTCCCAGATGTAGTTACCTGCTTCATGCACATAATGGCACATATTGAGAGAACAACCCAACCAAAAATGTCAATACCAAAAGCACTATCACAAACTATTGTGGCGGTGTATATGGCAAGAACCACAACCCCACAGGCTCAAGACTGGTGGATTCAGCCTGAGGTTGCCACCATCTGAGTCATACTCTGGTCAGGGTGAGCTTTCTGGCTCACCCCCAGCATCCCTTGCAACTTCGTTACCATGTTTCAGTTTATTGGTTAGTTATGGTACTACTTAATGTTCTATATAAGGTTAAGTTCTAGAAATTTCGTTGCTGTTCAGTTCTCGATTGGTTACATGTAAATCCTTGTACTCCAATTGGTTACTTTCCCCTGCTTGTATCCTGATAAATCCCCTGCTGTGCCCCAGCCTATTGTCTCTGGTCCCTGAAGCCTCCAGCTTTTCCTGATCCTCACTCTGCCTCTCCTGGGCACCGGACCCTCTCCTACCTCTCCTGCCTTTCCTGCTGCTTCTCCCCAGGAAATAAAAGAGCTGGATATCACACCAGGGCCCTTCTCTTTGGCCTTTATTCTCGCCTGTGCCTGCGACATCAGCCCGGGGCTCTCTCTTACCCAGAGGAGCCAGCACTAAAAGAGCTGCAGGAGGACACCCTGTGTTTGGGGAAACTGTAAGCTGCAGCCCCCAGGAAACCAGGGTCACTCCCAGATTAACGCTGAGTGGCCTCGAGCAGGCCCCCGGAGCCAGCGTTAAACTATTAAGAAGAAAATCTACTCATAAAGAAATAAAACGAGCAAATATTGCATTGTTTATATGTTCCATTTATTACTAGACATGGTTCTGACCTTGGCTTCATCTATAAGGCTTTTAATAGGTTTTGTCCTAAAAATCTGTGTATCCTTTTTCTCTTTGTAGCCCGTATAAAACAATATCAGCAAAAGAGGGGAATCACTAGAGTGAAAAAAGAGCCTGCAAGAGTCTAAAATAATGTGAAATCAGAGAAAATGTTTTTGCTTGCAATTTCTAATTGTAAAAGGTCAGCATAAGTCCTTTTTGTCATTTACTTTCTTCGGAACACTGTGACAGATCCATTTAGTTGCCTAAATATAGTAGCTTGAGATCAGTAGGTCCTGCCACTTTTTTATTCCCCAAAATAAAAAGAACTATGAAACTCAACCTGAAAGAGATAGTACATAACCCACCTCCTTCCCCTTTCCAGAAAAAAATCCTATGGTTTTATGCAATTGCATTTCTTAGTTTTGAATAAAGAAATGTCCTGGTTATACTCTCAGGTTGGATGCATATAGATAAGATCCAGTACTCCCTTGCAGTGTGAACATGCAGAACTGATTAACACTGAGGATTCCACCAAGAAAAAGGAAACTTTCCTTCATGTGGAGGCACTGCAAGAGTTCTGCACCACTCCATGAGGGGAGACTATACAGCTCATACTTCTAGTTGACACCTTACTCATAAATTGGCCCCTAGAGGCCTCTGGTAACTGTCTTAAATTAGAGCAGCCTAGAGCAAAGTGCCTGAGGCTGCTTCCGTTTCCACCCTAACTGATCCAGCACTAGGAAAGTCCTGAGACTACAGAAAAACAAAACCAGCTTTGTACAATCTCCATCCTGCAGTGAGTACTGAAATAAGCACTCAAAACTCATTGAAGAATTTTGGAAGCTGGATAGGTAAATAGAGCTCCAGAGCACTATTTATTGCCCATTTTGTTCCTTTTAATGATTCTTATACATGATAATGTAACTACAAAAGCGCAAAAATGTCTGAATACCTTGAACTTGATGTTTTGCCATCTGCTGTCCCATAAGTTCGTTTGTGGGTTTTGTGTGCTTTGTCTCATGAGCACACTCCATGTATATTATTTACTAATGAGTAAAGCTTTTTTCTGTTTTTTATGCTATACTTTACCTGCATGAATTTACTGTGCTGGTTAGAGCTTATAGGCATGTGTAGTGTCCTAGGAGGATTAACATTTTCTTTCCAAGATATTAGTTTAGACCTCTTAAATTATTTTCAAAAGACATTCAAAATAGTGGGAAAAGGAATGCAACCTCTTTAATAATAAATGATAAGTATCAATACTTAATGGAGTAAAAGATACATCTTGGTCTACGTTGCTGCTTACAGGAAAATGGATGATGTTAATCTGCACTGTTACCTAGAGAATCGTCAAAGCGGTGAAAAGTACAAAAGTATAATATGGTGAAATATTGCAGCTCAAGTATGTTATGTTCTGGAGACTGAGTTATTGCTAAATCAGGTAGAATAAATAGAATTTTTTTCAGATTTATCAAGAAGTTTGGAGGAGCCAAACAAACATCTCTGAATTTGGGTGAAAGTGACTGTTGCTGAGATGACAGGACCAAAGCCAGATATATACCATTTATTTTAAAGGATGTGAGAAAGTTATTTAGGTGAAAATTCTTGGAATTAAGAGACAGCAACTTTTACTAATGCAATTATTTTGTCAAATAATGTTCAGCAGGAAAATCTTACTGTCAAGGTTTTTATCTTAATGATCAAACCAAATGAAACCAAAATTAGCAGAATAAATGGGAAGTCAGGGAGAAAACAAAAATGTGGAAGCAAACAGGTTGTGGTGTAATGAAGGTGTGTATGTGACCCAAGTAGAAAGTTAGTATAAGCAGTGACAAAGCACTACTTGCACAGCTCCTCTGCACTTTCCCAACTGCAGCACATATGGTCCTGTAGCAGAGGGTCTCAGAACAGCGGGTTAGTTTACATACCATATGTATGCAATTGGTAGGCACAACGGGGTTGCGTTAAGGTTATTGCATCTGCCCTAGTTTGGAATTCCCTTGTATTTTTAGGTTTACGTCGGACAGTAATGTTATTTTAACAGCTTTTGTGTTAAATTTCACATGTTTTTTTAAACAACATTATAGCTTCCTCTATTTTCTTTTTATTAATTTTGACTTTGTAATAGGGGCTCTGGAGACTTAAAATTGAAACATGTTGTAGAATGATGGCTGTTGGAGATTCCAGTCTCCTAGGAATGAAAGTCAGCTAAACCTTGTGCTGTCTCACAGCTATCTATTTAACTGAGTACCTAGTATTTTTTATTTCCAGTATTTTGAGAATAAGTGTGATCTGTAGTTTATTTATAGAAAAACTCTTGGAATTTTTTTTTTTTTTGTTCTGAATCTCTATCAGAAATTATTTCTCTGTGGGAGTGCAGTGACATGAAAACAAGCAGTTTTTATTGGCCAGTGTGGTCACTGATTATTTTGTACATAATGAAACCCTTGCAATCATGTTGGATATGATGTGGATATGACCCTTACAGTCAAGTTGGACATTTACAATATCATCAAAAATTCATCTTCTACCAGTAGTTTCAATGTCTGCCTAAACTATTAATGGCAAATATGTGGTGCTTAAGAAAAAAATACTTAAGAGATATGGATGATATTATCATGTATTTTAGCAAAACTTTCATAACATTATGAAGGAATTTTGAACTATTTTTACTGCTTTGTAATCGAATTCATGTCAAGAAAATTGAATGGTCTGCAAAGAAGGGGTTAATGCTCTCCAGTGTACACACAAATTTTCTGCTAATAATATATCTGTTGCTTCATTTAATTTTGTTTTTATCCATTGTGTGCTATCCACCACCACACACAGGAGACAAAGAATACTCTGATATGCATATTGCAAGGTGAAATATACCTCTTGTATCCATTACTGGAACAGTTTAAACATTGGTTTACCTCTAACTTCCTAGTGCCAGGATTAATAATGTCTGGCAAATGCATTAATATGGTGACAGCAACAGAAGATGGCAAGCCCTTTCACATAACACATTTCAAGCATATCTTAAAATCTTTTGTAAATGCCTTTTATGGTAGACAAGCAATGGAAAATTATTATCCTTGTACTGAAAAGCTGTGGTTACTTCACTTTCCTTTCAAAGAGAGGGAACTCCTGTAAAATTTAATGCAGGCCAGTAGTGTATTTTTTTAAAGGAAAAGTAGGAAATAATTGGACAGTGAAATTCCATTGCTCATGATAACAGGCTAGGAAGCTACTGAGGTTGACAAATACAGTGCAGGTAAAAAACACCCTTGAGGACATACTGCAGCATATGTGAATGTAAAGAGCACTAGGACTATGCTGCTATTCAGGTCATCTATTCTTTTGAGACTACAGTCTATGCAAAGGAGCCCTTCCCACATGGCATAGTTTCTCACATTCAAACCTGTAGGAAATTAGGTAGGAGTTTGATTATTTAAATTATAGTTATAAATACAATTTATATAAGAGCCACCAATAGACCTAGATATTTTAGAATAATCCAGAAATTATAGAAATTTATATCAAAGGCTAAAGGCAAT
Source organism: Climacteris rufus (assembly GCA_013398175.1). Classification (NCBI taxonomy): domain Eukaryota; kingdom Metazoa; phylum Chordata; class Aves; order Passeriformes; family Climacteridae; genus Climacteris; species Climacteris rufus. The sequence goes on along the minus strand of VZRZ01004057.1, from coordinate 928,776 downwards.
TACCTAGGGTCTAAGCTTTAATTTTCTGTGAAATCTGTTAACAAAAGCCAATTCACGTGTAGGCTGAGCAAACATTCCTGAATATAGGAAGAAAATCTCAATAACGTCAATGAGGAGAGTATTGTAATTTTAAATGGAGATACCTTTAATGTAGAGAAGCAAAACAAAATCTCCAAACCTTGACAACCTTAGGGATCAAAGATTTATGCAGTAGTCCTGTAAAGTGTTGGATCCTCTAAAGTTTAAACATACATCTAAAAGGCAAGAATTTCTGCATCTGATTCTATTCAGCAGAAACCGTTCCTAAAGTTAACCAGTAGCAAAGTAACTTTGAGTTTGTCAAAGCCCATGCACAGCTGAAGTCTCTGGAGCAAATGAAGCTTCTCGTAGGAAAACACACTATAAGGAATAAGGGAATAAAAGTCTTTTTCTTAACATCCTTCTGAGTAGCAAAATGAAAATTTTTTAAACTTGTAAAATTGGTCTGGTTCTACCAAATTCTGAAACTTTGGCAAGTACTCTCACTGTACGGACTGATCTCTTGGTGGCTTGTGAAAGTCGACCTTGTTGGTTACCCCACTTAAATTACTATAAAAAGATAGAGATGTTCAACATATTCAACCAGGTGTGATCATGCCAGCAGTGACCTATTGTTTCAATGACAGAATAACAGGTAAAAAATAGAAAAATTGGTGCTGTGGAACTTTGAATCAAGGCCTAGATCCTCTTGGAATTGACATAGTATGGTCCTTGCCATGGATGTCTCTTTACATGGTTCAGTAAATGTGTATTCTAATCACAGAGGGGACTGCATAGGTGATAGTCCTGTGACACCTGAAAAAGGACCTGAATATATTTCTCCTTATTCAAACCATTTTATTCCTTTTATAACTGCAGGTCCTGTAGTTTACCTTCTATTAAATTACCTTCTATAAATTACATTCTATTCTCCTGGTTGCTGCTTCTGGTGAGGTCAAGCAGTTGCCAGGGTAAATGTAAATCCTTCAGAATTGGAGGAATTCAAAATTACTACTAAATTCATTGACAAAATGGTGATATTCACTTCCTGCTTATCCTCTTGGTACCCAAAAAAAGCAGAGAGTGACCCCCAAGAACATATTTATCTGAAGCACTTTCATGCTGAAGGAATTCTATGCCAGATAATGGATCTAGAAACTTTTTTCTTTACAATTCTTTAATGATTGCCCTAGGATTCTTTCTTTCAAATATTGTTTAGTCATTCCCTGCAGAATGCAAGCAAGAATTGGCTAACCCTTCTCAAAAGTGTATTCTGAATCAAAAACTCTGGAATTATATAGTTCATGATGGAGTCCAGAGAGAAAATAACAGAAAAATAGCTTTACTTAGTGTCAGTTATCTCATCTTCATGGCTAAATTACTAAAATAAGGTCTCTGTACAAAGGCATGTTTGTACTCACTTTCATATGTGTATTGTCATGGCAAGTAAACATCCAGGGATAGCACAAGAAACTGCTGCTTACATTCATAACTCTTCATTTATTCTTACAAATACAGTTACTTTTCATGAAAGCTATATCTCAATCTTTTTATTTTATAATGGGGGTTGGAAATGCCAACAGTACTATTTCATGGCTAGCCAAATTGTTAGAAAAATCCAGTGATCACATATACCCAAACTAGATGGAGGGTAATTGAAAGGCTGATCAGTGGAAATGTTTTCTTTCAGATCAAACAAAAGAATTCCCTACTAAATATTATAATTTTTTTCCTCTCCAGAACTTCCACATAAAAAATATAGAAGATCTGAACTGCTTGAAAAGTTATTTTCAGATGTATTTTCACTAAAACTAATAACTGAAATACCTTTTTTAAACCATTAGATTTTGTAGCACTGTCTAAAATTATTTAATGAAGCTTTTAAAATTAAGTAGTTTCAAAAGTTTTTCCCCTCTCTTAGTGTATCTGTTTTGTCATTCTTGATAATTAACAATGTATATTCAGCCAGAATAGAAATAGAACTTGATGAGGAATGTTTTCATTTACTCAAGATTAATTTTGCTGCTGGTGTTTGTTTCTCACTGAAATTCACACCAAGGTAGAAGGTTTTGCACAGACACTTCATGTTAATGAAGTCTCCAATTTGCTGGGCAAATCTGAAGAACAGAGGGCTTCTGTCTGCTGCTACAAATAGGGAGATGTGAGAGTTTCCCGTGGATGAGCCAAGAAAGGGGCTGTGGGATTCATTCTTACTCACTCTTCACATATTTACAGGTTGGATAAAGTAGCCAGGATAGGTCTGCTCTCAAATGTTTGGCTTCATGGGGGCAATGGATTGAATCTGTTCCCCCTGGTCCTGTGTGCTGTTCGGATGTGTGCCCAGAAGAGTGAATTTCAGCCAAGTTTAGGTTTTGATGTAGAGAAAGTGTGCTGTTCAGACAAGATAGCTCAGCATGTGCCTAAACCGAGCTGATTATAATGTGAGCTACTGTTCTCTCCTGAAGAGGTATCCTGATAGGAATTTGCAAGACAGAAATTAATAGAGGAGTAGGCTGTAAAATGCAAGCCTGAGGAGAGATACAGTCATGCCGTTGAATATGTTATTTGTTTTGCTAGAATATAGAGATAGTCAAATTCTTGAAATCTATTAAAAGAACTTAAACCTGTTTTTTATACTCTCATTAAAAAGACAGGAGTGTCGTATTGCCAGACATTACTGGCAGTCTTTTGGAATCTATGTTCAGAGATGGCCTATGCAGGTTACTACCTCAACATTGTAGTAAAAAGACCTGGACGGGATAAAGTGACCTCTGTGCTGATCAACAACATGTTGCTGGTCATTAACCAGTGCAGTCTGTATGGCAAAGCTCTCCACCCTTGAAGCACTCTCACAGGAAGAAATTATCTTTGTAGATATCCACTATGTTTGTGGATACAGTGTCTCTAAAAATGTGACACTTGCTCGTGATCAATGTGCCCAGGGACTACAGCACAGAAATGTTAAAAATAATGACAATACTAATAATGATAATACTAAAGCTAACTTAGATTAACCAAATATCAGTCCAAAAATAAAGGGACTTCACAGCTGCTGAGCTATTGCCGCATTGCATGGTCCAGGAGGATATTAATAGCTCCTGGATTTCTCCCAGGGAAATCCCAAGTTGGACCTTCATTCAGTATGTACAAACTGTGTTCTACCTGTTCTAGATAAATTTTCCTTAGATATTTCAGAATTAGACTGATTTATCTGGAATATGTTTGAACTCAGAAGCTCTTTAATTTTCAGAAGCCTTTCCTGATGTAACAAGTTAAATTATTACATTAGGATAAGCTAAGCTAATTTATACTAGGAAATTTATACAGCAGCCAATTTATACAGCAGCCAATAAAATTCAGCTACTTTCCAAAAGTAAATTTGTATCTAATGCATTTGTTCCATGCATTTTACCTGCATTTTGTAGGTAGGATTCATTCAGAATCAGTCTGTCAAATAGACAGAAGTCTTAGGAAAAGACACTGTATAAGCAGATGTTAAGAGACTTTTATGGGAAGGAATAAATGGCTACAGTTACCTTAAACAGCTTATACCTGCAGCTCTACCCCGGTAAAAGTAAGACAGCTATTGGGTTGGTGCTGTACAAACGCATTTTTACAGCGATTGCAGATCTAATAATCTAATTATGCTTTTGCAGGTGTAGAAATACCAAGCAACCACTGGGCTCTCTGCTGACTTCTCAGGTAGATGTTATTTAAGTAAGTCATTGATTTCCAAAATTATTCTGCAATCATTTGATGCCCCCCACACTGATTGTTGAGGACTTTGTTTTTAAAAACGGCACATTTTAACTCTCAGGTGCTGTTTGTGCTGGAAGAATGACTTTTCCAGCATTTCAGTTCCTGCTTTGGGAATTTTTTTTCTTATTTTGGTTTTTTATCTTGCATTCCAGCACACATTTAGCCCTTGGCAGACTGAAAGGTGTCTCTGTCAGTAAATATCATCTGAGGTAACACAAGATACTACACTGCACAAAAAAAAAGGTGTGGTGTAGGAGGAGAGAAAACATCAGAAGCTTTGTAAAAATACCTTTTTGTTTTGTGTTCCACAGCTTTGAAACTTTTCAACAGCTTTGAACCATTAAAAACTTTAACTTGCTGACAACTTTTTACATGGAATGTCAGCTTTGTGTGATTTGAAACAGCTGAGATAAGTCCAAAATGAGAAGATTATAACACTCAAATGAATATAAGTATGTATTGTACTAGCAGCACCTCTCTATTAATGATTAGTGTAGAACAATTGATAGTATAGCCACCCTTTTATCTGTACTCTTCTTAAGAGCTCATTTCTACAGGGTGTATTTTTTTGCTTACCTAAATGAACACTATTTCCTTGGCACTGTTATTGAATTTATTTTGACCCAGATGCTCTTGCAAACCGAGTAAACCAAGATGCTGTTTTTAAGTAAATATAGAGAAAATGATGGAATAGTAGAGATGACTGAGCTGAGAATGGTTTTTAAAGTTTGCCATGAGGTGTCAGCAGCTCTTTAATTTTCAGAAGCCTTTTCTGACATGAGGATCTCATTGCAATTTACAGAGCAACTTGTTCAAACTCTTTCAACAGTGTTTGAATATTTTCCTCAAATAAAAAATTATATTTTATAAGTCCTTATATGTTTCCATACGATTAACAGAGACAAATTTGTCTGTTTGTTACAAATACAACATACCTGAAAATAACTTAGTAAATAAATGCAAAATAAATTTGCAATGTTTTTCTGCTAATTAGATGAGCTAATTTACCTGCTGTTCATTATGTTTGCTACCTTCATTAAGTTAAGAAATGTATCATTTCTACAAAAATTTTAAATGTCGGAATATTAAGAATAGCAATGATATGCATCAAGAATGTCTTGGAAACAACATGCTTAATAAATTCAGAAGCTACTGTGAATTTTAGAGTCAGTATGTCAAATTTCAATGCAAATACTGTATCTTCAGGTTTCCCCAGGTGGCAATGTGTATTAAGAAATGAATGTCTGTGTCTGGAAATGTTGTTCTTGCCATTTTTATTTTCCCAAGTAAATCTAGCTGTTGAATGTAATGCTAGTCTTGGGTTTACAAAGACTAAGTGGTACTGGAGGAAAACCATGACAACTGTGTTTCTTAGTATAGTGGGCTCCTGGTAAAACTAAAACCGTATCCAGCCTCAAGAGATTAAATCAAAGCCAATATTCAGATAAGCTAGCTACCACTACCTATCTCTGTATTATCTCTGTGTCTTGAATACATTGAAATGTAAGTAGACTCAGATAATTTAGTCTTGAAAAGCTCTATCCTAAAATGAAATTTTGCTGGAAAATGGAATATATTCCTGCACTAAACCCTGTGAAATTGTCAGAATTGACCATAAGTGCTATTGTTTTGCTTTCAGATGTTAGGACTTAGCCTTCCTGCTAATCCTGAAAAGTGCCCCTTACATTAAGTAATCAGCCTTACAGTAGTGCTATTCCACTGACCTAGCAAAAAAGTCCACAATGATCTACAAATCTGAACTCTAACATACAAAGCACCTTCAGTGTAGGAGGACTGACAGGTCATGGAAATCTGGGTCTGTACTCAAACCTGTAGATTTCACCATAAAGGCTACAGAGAAAACAGGGTTTAGCCTGATTTAGATGCTTCTTTCCCCTTAATGGAGGGTCATCCCACCTGATGACCACATTTTTATTTTGAATGGTATTTCATGAGAGTCAAGACATGGAATGTGGGCAGAAAAGACTGCAGTATGTTTAATCATTTTTTCTTTCTCTTGAACACATGAGACAAAGAAAGGTGTGAGGAGGATATGGCCTGAGCTGGCTAGCCTGTATTACCATCTAACATGTGTGGAAAGTGATTTAAGATCAATAGGTCACACTTTACTTTGAAGTTCAGTTACTGCCATGTCTTTTTGAAGATATGATCCGGAAAAGTGCTGAGCACCCTGGCTGAAGGCCAGGAAAACACATAAACACATGCTTAACTCTAATCATAGGACTAGGCCCCTTGTGTTAAAGTTGACATGTGCTGAAGTGCTGGTCTGGACTAGTGCCAGAAGGTTCAGCATCCTTCAGGATTGATTCCTCAGCCAATAAACTAATGGCTGTAGCTTAGCAGTAAGCCTTGGATTCTGTTTACATTTCCTGCTTGCATTTTAAAAATAAACCAGTGGTTGTTAAGCACATAGAGTCCTTGCTCCTCTGAGAAAACTGGCATGGATGGAGGGACAAAAGTTCATTTTAGTAGATGCAAGCAATGAACAGGATGCTCACTTCATTTGGCTGTGTGCAAATCACCTCTTTCCCAAACAATCCCTTAATGACCTGCTAGCACATAGCTATTCCGTGTCAGTTTAGTGTCCGACAGAAGTCTTGCCTTTAGGAGCTGGCCTTTGCAATGGTCTCAAGTGGCGGTGTTCTGTTCCTGAACTTCCACAGCAGAACTTGATTCCCCCTGCTAAATAGGTGATTTTGCCATTTCAGAATGGTCAAGTTTCTTTTGATTGTTTCTGGCAGATGCAGAAGGTAAGAGCTAAAACTGTGGCTTACAAAAAATTGGGCTTTTGAAATTCAGTCTTGCCTAGAAAGTGTTTGTATCTGTAAACTGTGAACACACATGGTGGACCTGGGGTGCTTAGTTCTGAACGAGACTTTCAAGTCTGAAAAAAATAAAGGTAGAAGACATTTCTACAGACAACTGTGCAATATCAAACACAGATACAAACCTCCATTTTGACTCCAGGCTCTCATTCTTCCTGTCATCAGTTTTTCATCATCCACAAAAATGTTCTGCACAAAAATGGCTGCAGCCAGCGAAGTTCAAAATAAACATACCTCATTGTCCAACTAAATCAGAACTAAAAGAAGTACTTAATATACTTACAGATTATCCTGGTTTCTCCATGGAACATAGAGAATATTAGCTCAAATTTGCTTTGGTTACTAAGATAATAGGAAAATTGTTCTTGAAAGTTTTCTTCCCAAATAATGGGAAATTAAATGAAATAAGTTAAAACAAAAAATGTAAATGTTATTGAATAATTTCTCAAGGTTCAGCAAATTTAAAATTGTCTAGTAGTTTTAGTCAAATAACTTCTGGTACTAAATACATTGAAGTACTATGAGAAATGCCATTCTAACTGACAGTAGGAATTATCTAATTCCAAGTAAAATCTGTTCCTGCAAGATGTCTCTCTGTCAAACTGAATTTTACAAACACTAGAGGATGACCTAGTCATTGAGACCATTAGGTACTTATCAGATGGAACCACAAGAACTTCCAGATGTTACTGATCCAATTTTCATGAATATGAGAATGAGAAATTGTTGCCTTAGTGGTAATGCACCTCTTTCTGCTGTTTCCAAACAGTATCAAATGAATGATTCTGTATTGGTGAATGCCTTTTTCTTTCTAAAAATTTATGGAAATGCTAGCCAAGAATAGCAAAGTCGTGTTAATTTTTGTTTGTTGGAACTTAAGAGATTGGCAAATGATAGTAAAACCAGTAAATATTTTTTTGTTTCTGAGACATTAAGCTCACTCTCAGAAGTTCAAATGTAGTTCAGAAGTCATGTTTTGTTTCTCTTTCTTCGGTTGCATAATGGGAATTCCCTTTTCTAGCTTAATGTATTTCTGAATAGGTGTCTGGTACCCAAACCTTTTGGTAGAAAGTGGTTGGACTAGATGATTTACAATGTCCTTTCCAGGCACATACTTAGCTGCAGACTGTAAATTCTTGAGGGTGCCCTTAATATTAACATCTTAATTGTTAGCACCTCATCATATTTAGACTTGCTCCCAGGCACAATTAGAATAAAATTATTGAAAAACATGAGTTTGGTCCATTCACCCCACAGTGCGAGAAAATCACATCACATTGCAGTTAATTCAGAGGCAAAACCCCAAGGAACACACGGTGCTTTTGTGTCTTCTGCCATCAGTTTTGCCCCTTTGTACTGTGACTCCATGGTAGTGCATGAAAAACACACATTGTGGGACTGTACTTAGAAGCTCTCCAATGTTATCAAGCTTCACAAGTATGAGCACCACTGATTTCTTTGTCTTGGTATTTTTTTTGGAGGGAAGGAGAGCAGGCTGAATCAAAGATGGAATTTCTAAACTTATTCAGATTAACTTGATCTGATTGTGTGAAGGAAGTTATTTTAGAGCATTTCCTTTATTTTTCTTAAAAGAGTAGCCTACAAGGATCTTTTACAGGGATCTTTTTCATATTCTGTTTTTGTTTAGCTATCATCTGCTGTCAAAGGTGCTCAAACAGATCTGAACTATGAGTTGTGGCACTGTGGTATACTGCCTCCTTTGGAAGATTTTTAGAAGCCCTTCTTTGAAGGTTTGGCCTTTAGCCTATGAAGGTCAAAACACATTTGGGAGCTTATATTATTTGTTACCAGAGAGAGGCTAGGGTAAACCTAGAAGCACATTTCTCTTTAGAATCCACATGATTAAAATTAAAATAGTATGTCTAGTATGTATACAGAAAAAACCTACTGGATTTTCTCCTGTATTTTCAAATAGATCCAGCAGGCAATTACTCCAAAATAACACATATCATGTGCGTAATATGTTTGTATATATGTGTGTGTGTGTATATATATATCTGTATATAAAAACACATATGCAAAATTTCCATGTTAATAGATAACCGCATTAATATATTAGCCCAACAGAACTCTTCAGGCAAAGTCCTGATTCCTGAAGTTTAAAGATTTGCAATTGCCTGGGAAACTTGTGTAGCCAGCTCCACTGGAAATGGTGATTCACAGATTTTTTTATCTACAAGTTAAAAAAAAGTAGCTTTGTCATAGGGTATTGCTACAGAACTGATAACAAAATTCAGCAAAACTCAGAATGCCTCAGATACACCTTTCATATACAAAGCGAGCTTTAACTTTCCAATTTGATATCCAAATCACTGACAGATAAGGATGTATTCTTCATGAACTGGTCTATGACAAAAAAAAAAAAAAAAAAGAGAGACAATTATTGCAAAAAAATAATATTAGCATCATTGTCAATCACTTGTCTTCAATACTACTAGGACTGGTAGGAGAATATAAAGTGCTGTAAAAAAAAAAAAAACTTGCATTTTTAAGTAGCCAAAAATGTTATGGAAAATCTAGGACTAGATTTGATTAGCGTGAGAGAATCTTGGGGGATGTGGAGTTGTCCCAAAATATTCTGCATTAATTTTCCATTCAGTTCAGAAAACTACTAAAAGGAAATGCTAAACCCAAAGATTTCTTGTACTTTAGATATATTATATAGACACTATGAGCTGAACAAATTCAAACCTCTAGATCCAATTCTCCATATCTCCACATGTTAAAATACAGTTGAAATTGATCAATGGGAAGGAAAATTCTTCCTAAACTGATCCATAATATATGTCATAAACTTTACTCTAGGATATTGCACTGCTTGTAAGAGCTAGTGAGTCACTAAGTCAGAAAGCAGGAGACTTGTATTATATTATGTACTCTGTCATTAATCTGTTGTGTAGTTTAAGCAAGTCACTTTCCTTTGTCTGTCTTGATTATCTTTTTCCCCCTTGTCTTTTCTATATGGAATATAAACTTTTAAAGATTAGACTGGCAAGCTACATTTTGCTACGCTAGTATCAGCCCTAGGATTCCAGGTGCTGGATCAAACTCATCGCACCTGCATGATTTGAAACTCTTCTCCAGTAAAAACTTGCTCTGAAGGTATGGTTTCAGGTTTTGTACATTTGTTTTTTGGATTGACCTGGTACTTATGTACACTAGGCCTCCTTCAGATTTTGCATTTATTTGTGCTATGTTTTTTAAAGGAAAATGTGTGTCTATTGAACAAGACTGAGATTCACGTCTGACATTTTTGACAGAGATTACATAGTATTGACAACATTCATGTAAAATGGAAATGTGAAGGGTAACATTTACTGATATCTTATTAAACTGATCATTGGAAATAATTTCTCTTAAACGAAGTTGCAGAGACTCATTTTCTCCCCACACTCCCTCCCTTTTCTCCCTTCAGAGAAGAATCACAATTACACCTCTGGAAACAGGTCTAGTGTTCACACTTCATCAAAGGAGGATCAAACTCCTTAAACTGTTCCTTTCTAATAGTTTCCAGACTACTATTAGTAATTTCTTTTTTGTGAGAAAACTCCCAGTACTGAAAATAAAAGCCATATCCAAAGATTGCAAAAATGTTATCTGTAAGATCTAGTAGACAACTTTACTGGGACTTCAAAACTGTAGTATGGAAATCCTACATAATTTAAATTGTATCTAGTCCTGTTTGTCATCTTTATTCATGATCTGGATGTGGGGATTGAGGGCACCCTCAGTAAATTTGCAGATGATACTAAGCTGGGTGGGAGTGTTGATCTGCTTGAGCGAAGGAAGGATCTACAGAGGGATCTGGACAGGCTCAATCAATGGGCTAAGGACAACAGCCTGAGGCTCAATAAGACAATGTGCCAGGTCCTGCACTTGGGTCACAGCAACCCCAGGCAGCACTACAGGCTGGGGGAGCAGTGGCTGTCCAGCAGGAAGGGACTTGGGGTGCTGGTTGACAGTGGGCTCAGTGTGATCCAGCAGTGTGCCCAGGTGGCCAAGAAGGCTGGTGGTGTCTTGGCCTGTATCAAGAATAGTGTGGCCAGCAGGACTGGGAAAGTGATTATCCCTCTGTACTTGGCATTGGTGAGGCCACACCTCGAGTTCTGTGTTGAGTTTTGAGCCCCTCACTTTAAAGGGGACACTGAGGTGCTGGAGCATGGCCAACGAAGGGCAGCAAGGCTCATGAAAGGACTGGAGAGCTGTTCCTTGTCTTGTAAGGAACAGCTGAAGGAGCTCAGTTTGTTTAGTCTCAAGGAGGCTCAGGGGGGATCTCATCGCTTTCTACAACTGCCTGAAAGGAGGCTGTACTGAAGTGCAGCCAGTCTTTTCTATCATGCCTGCAGTGAGAAGACCAGAGAAATTAGCCTTAAACTGAGACAGGGGAAATTCAGATTAGGTATTAAAAAAAAACTTTTTCTGTTAAGGTGGTCAGACATTGGATTAGGCTGCCCAGGAGGTAGAGTCACTCTCCCTGGAGATGTTTAAGAGGTGTCTGGATCTGGCTCTGGGTGGTGGTTTAGTGGTTTAAGGGTTACAGTGGCAGTGCTAGTTGATGGTTGTACTTGATGATCTGCAAAGGTTTCTTCCAACCTTGATAATTCTGTGATTCCATGAAATGCTGCAAAATTATGGATGTTTTGTGTTCAATGTAAGTTTTTTATGTTTCTGTTGTGCTATTGCTTTCATTGCTCATATAAGAAATAATATTCAGCAACTAAATAATATTTGCAGTGAAGTTAAACAGCATTGCCCAGTCAGGATTTAGCAAAGTATTGTATTGAGTTGTTAATGCAAGCAACTGCATGATAAACATTTATTGAGAAGCAGAGTCTTTTTATGTATTCTTTCCATCCCTCTATGTTGCCAAGGTGACCATACAGAGATAAACCAGCTTAAAATGTAAATAACCATATCCCTGAATATTTCAAATTCAAAATGTCTACTGAGTAACATCAGAACTGTCAGACTTACACAAGTAATCATATCTGAAAGATCCTGCAGCTTTTAGTTATATTTCTTTTAAGGTTATAGCCTCATAAGAAGGCAATACACTGAATTATGTTTTTCTTCCCATAATTTGCAATGTGGCAGTATTCTGCTGTAAGAAACTAATTGTTCAGAAAAAGTAAATCCAAGGTAAGACTCAGAATTACTATGATGTCATACTATGATGACAGTCTCTGACAAACAGTCTTTAACTGATAACCTTCAATATACACTTTTTATAGAAGTTGACCTGACTGTCAGCATCTAAACTGCCATCAAGCACTGGCTTAGGTTTTCTTTCAAACACTTTTCATTTTTTTTTTTAGATTTCAGCTTTATGGAAACAAAATACTCCCCAAAAAGACATAACTGAAACATGTAGCTCCAAGAAGACTGCACAGTTGAAAGTCTCAAGATCATCATATTCATTCCTCACATGCAGTACTACAAACGCTGTACAATTTTGCCGCGCAGTTCGCCGCCACTGGGACCTGATCCGAGGTTGCTCGGCTGCACCTGCTTCCCCTGCATGTGCTGGTGGGGGGAAGAAGCTGCCGCCGTAGCGATACCCCCCAGGCGCGGGGTTCCAGCTATGGCTGCTGGCTCCTCTGATAAGCTGGCCAGCCCCAGCCTGGTGTTCTTCGGCGGCCTGCGGGGACAGACTTTGAGAGGGACCCTTGTATGGATTTGCAGCTCTTTATTTGCTGGGAGAAGCAGCGGGGAAAAGCGTCAAGGAGCAGCGGGAAGGCAGGAGCAGCTGGGATCCAGGTGCGGGGGGAAGGGTCCTAGGGTTCAGGAGCAGCAGTGTGAGGGTCCAAGGGTTCGGGAGCAGCAAGGAGAGTCCGCACAGGGTGCAGCAAAGCGGAGCAAATCCAGGGACAAAGGCCAGGGGCATGGGGTACAGCAGAATTTTTAAAGGGAAAGGAAGTGGGTAAAAACAGGCACTGGGGGTACAGGGATTACAATAGAACCAATAAGAACCTGAAGAGATGCGCACTTTCCAGAATAACTCCAAATACAGAACATTAGGTAATGGTCAAACCAACCAATAGTAGCAAACATTAACTGAAACAAACTGCAAATAGTAACTGAAAGGGATCATGGGGTGAACATGAAGTGTCACCCTAACCAGAGTAGGAGTTCTTAGGAGTGGTGTGCTGAGCCCTGTTCCACCAACGCCAAGGTTTGGCTGCTGTGGCCTCAGCCCTGCACACCACCACAGTACAGGATATCCTATTTTGCCCAGTTAAAAGACCAGATTTCAGAGGTCAGTAGATGACAGAGAATATGTGCTACTTCCAGAAAAGAAGTAGTGCTCTGGGACAAGAGCTGTAAAAAATTTTCCTAAAAGTGTCAGAAGCTCCCTAATGAGATTTTAAAAACATTAAAAAATAGTTTAAAATCCCCACCAAAGAATCAATGCTTTTCTTGTTTTACAGATGCAGAAGCATGTGTTTTTCAAAAATCACATAGTTGTCACCTGCATTCACATCTTTACATTCTTTTAAAATTATGACTCCTTAACTCACTGTCAGACAGTGACATAGGCAAGATAACACTGTCTGTTACTAGGCTTAATTTTTGGCAATTTCCAGGCTATTAAGTACTGCTCCTGATGCATGGGCAGAGCATTCACAGCAATCAAGTTCTTAAAAAGATATGTGAATTCACGAAACTAACTTGTGCTAGCCTTTTAAGACTTGTGTGGCATGGAACAGTACCAGATTTCTGTCTTCTCCATGATAGTCTGCTAGCTATGGCATTTACCTGAGAAATAGAAGAACAAAGTTTAGAGTCTTTCTCAGACAGAAATTATCCTTTTCCTGCCTGTCAGAACAAAATCCGATCCAGAAGGTTTCATCCAGGCTGCAACTTGGCAGCTCCCTCCCATTCGTTTCTCAATCTCTGCAATGTTGGACTGGATTCCATACATCTGACTGATGTTACTGTAACTGTTGTGCCATGTAAAGGAGACTGCAGGATTAATCAACCTATAGGGAGCTGAAGTCTTCCCCACCCCTCAGGAAGGAGGAACAGAGAACTTACCACGTGGAACCAAGGTGGCAGCCAACTCATGAGGATTTGTATGGGCAGAGTCCACCTTCATGCTGTCCTTCTGCTTTGGGAGTGTCACAACCACCAGGAAGAGGTGGAGCTTTCCATTTGGGTGTGTAGAAAGGGGGTTCTGCATTTTTTTCTCTTAAGTGTACCTATGTTCTGCCACTATTTTAAGGAAGCCAGCTCAGAATTAAATAAAAACTTTTAAAATAAAGATTCTTTTTTGTACCTCTAAGACAATAGGAAACAAAACACAAGATTTTGAAAGATGAGGCAAAAAAATCTATTCAGAACCAGAGATCTGGTGCAGATCTCTGCAGACCAGAGACGAAGCAGGACTAGAGAGAGACTAAGAGACACATGCCACAAAATGCAACCAGGAAGACGTAAATACTCAGGAATATAGCTAAAGGTATCAAATATAATTAGAGAAATGTGTCAGCGGTGGGATGACCTCACTGAGCAGATGGAGAAACATCCATTAGTCACGTTCACAGCCTAGTTCTTAGGTAGTGACATCTGCCAATGTCAATTCATTGTTCTTAGCCAGAAAGACATTTAATGCTTCTAATGTATTCTAGCATTTAAGAAGTACACAGAGAAAAGGAGTATGCAACATTTTTTTCCCTCAAAATTATTATGAACTACTTGACTGTTTAGATAAACAGGTACTGGCTTGTACAGTGAAAAATGGCGATGTGTTCCCCTTGACACTCTTTAGAAGCAACCAAACTTTGTGCCATCAGCCAAAATAGCTTTCTAATGCACAAGATAATCATCCTTTATATTGACTGTGACTTTTGTCTGCCTCAGTGACTGGATCACTACTGCCTGAAAAAGGTCTGCTCTGAGGAATGATGGAGGGGAGGACAAAGAGGGTGGGAAGGAAAAGGCAGCTACTGCACATCAGATATTTTATAGCAGTAATTCACACAGAGAGGCTGTTGAAATAGTGTTCAGTGAATGGCGGCGATTGAAATACTATTCTTATTGTAGATGCAAGGACTGATTCAGATGGGGCATAAGCAGGTGCAGCTTCATTGAAGTCAATAGTGCAGCACCCACTGGGCCTGAATTTAGCTCACAGTAGGACTTGATGTGAAGCGTATTACTCTAATGATAGCTATGGCAACATAATGTTTTCTGCATGACCTAGATGCATTTGTCCCACATAGATGTTTTCACACCAAGATAGTGTTGTTTCTAAGTTTCTTACCAGGAAGAAGGTGAAATTGAGAGATGAATTTTTAGGCCCTGGATTCTGCCATTCTCTGGGTTTTAATCCATTTCTTGAAGGATTACAGTGTTCCCCTTCGTGGTTAGTAGGCCTTTTGCAAATAGGCTTTTTAAAGCCAAGTCTATATCAATAGTTTCCCAAAGTTAACTGTAACTTTCTATTCAATTATTCAATCATTTTAGTTCACCATACAAAATTTTGAAAGACAGCATTTTCTTTTACTAACTCCTCCCCAGTAGTACTTATTTATGAATAATCAAATTACTCAATTCTTCCTCAGCAGAAGATATCCAGAGAATTATGTGTTTCAGGCTTGGGAAAGATGATTTCCTGAGATATATAGATAGGAAGGCATTTTGCCGGTAAAATTCTGGTTTCAATAGAACATGCACTTATAGATTTGCCATGTGTGAAGTGCTAAAGTTTTTAATCTAATTTTTAGCGTGTTTCCTGTGTATAAGGGCTTACAACATTTTTCTTCTTCAGAAAGTCCTATCAAACACTATTTCTGCTTTGGGAGAGAACTCAGATGATCAAAAGGTTGTGGTTTCCCATGCAAGCTATGCAACACTTCACAGTTTATTTTTGTGCAATTTCTTTTGCTTCATTTTAAGTTACATGCTAAATTTATGTGATACATGTTGACTTCTTTCCTGTAAACCTGGTTCTCTCCACCTTACACAAAACATATTGTTTTGCTCTGCTTTCATGTTTTCTTTCTGTTAACAAGATAAGGAAAAAATGGGTAAGCTTTAAACAATGCTTGTTTGTTTCCTAAAGTTGCATATTTATTGAGTATATCATGTTTGTCAGAACAGTCCACCCTTCCTTTTGTTACAAAGTATCACACTATGAAATAAAATTATGAAAATCTTCCATAATGTGCAATGCCAAGAATAAAAAGTTCAGACAAAAAATAGCTGTCATCAAATAACTGGAAAAAGAAACATATGAGCAGCAAATAATGCCAACATTAAATTCAATAAAAATGGCATCCAAAAGAATATGAAGTAATTTTTACTTCCAATTAATTAAGCAAGCATTTGATTAGTACACTATCACTAAATTACAGAACAAGATGTATCCATCAGACTACTTTACCTCACTTTCTCTAATTCAAATTGCTTGTTCATCTCGGATTTACTGGATCCTCTCTAATCACCCTGTGTATACTTTTAAATCACTTACAAAATGACCTCTTCAGCACAGATCATGATTCAGACCTACAGAAGGAATTTACATCAAAAATCAGTGCAGGTGCTGAATGGAAATATGGTCCTCACTGGTGCCACATGAGATGCGTGATTCTTAGAATGATAGAATCATAGAATGGTTAAGGTTGGAAAAGACTTCTAAGTTCATTGAGTGCAACTGCTAACCCAGCACCATCATGTTCACCGCTAAACCAAGTGCCATATCCAGACATCTTTTGAACGCTTCCAGAGATGGTAATTCCACCATGTCTTTGAGCAGCCTGTTCCAGTGCCTGACCACCCTATAGGTGAATAAATTTTTTTGAAGAGACAATCTAAACCTCCCCTGGTGTAATCTTGAGGCCATTTAATCTTGTCAACCTCCTTTCAGGCAATTGTAGAGAGAGATAAAGTCTCCCCTGAGCCTCCTTTTCTCCAGGCTAAACACCCCCAACTCCCTCAGCTGCTCCTCATCAGACTTGTGCTCCAGACCCTTCAACAGTTCCATTGCCCTTCTGTGGACTCACTCCAGCACCTCAATGTCCTTCCTGAACTGAGGGGGCCAAAACCAGACACAGGATTCAAGGTGCAGCCTTACCAACGCTGAGTACAGAGGGAAAACCACTGCTCTGTCCTGCTGGCCACACTATTCCAGATACAGACTAGGATGACATTGACCTTTGTGCCCACCTGGGCACAATTCTGGATCATGTTCAGCCAGCATGGGGAAGCATATTATTGCAAGGAGAGTCCTACAGAAAAGGGTGATACAAATTATTATACTCATTGCTGGAGCACAGCTAGAACCACTTGGTACAGAATAGCAAATTATTTAATTACTTTTGCAAATCAAAAAACTTGCTTATATACATTTTAACCAATGTGGGTTTGATCTGTATATGCAATTAATGCCTGTGCATAACAATCGTACTATATTACACAGTATTCAAAGATAACAGTCATGTCAAGACTTGATAGAACAGAATGTTTTAAATGAAAATAAAATGAAACATCAGTGAAATGTAACAATGATGAAATCCACAGGAAATTTATTTCTTTCACAAAATAATTAATTTTTTACTTTTTGCTAAAAAGAATGGACTTTTGAGAAATACTTATTTGTTAAAACCAGTATATTTTGAAATATAATTTATTTATCCTTCCAAACTGTGAGATTCCTTATGGACCAGCAGAAAGAAATCACCACAGATCTTATCAGTTTCATGCAAAATTTATGGTTCCTAATTGTAACCTTTCCTTTTTTAGGAATGGAAGGTGGAAACTGAAGCTTATAATGAGTTTCAGTCTCTTATTCATAATTGTCCACATGCTGTGAGAAATCAGACATTTGCTTTTAATTATGATACCTTCAGCATTTTTAGAAGTTTTAGATTCATCTGAGTTTGTGAAGCTTAAAGCATTTTGCTGTTCTGGCAGTATTGTGTTTTAATCTGGAATGCAATCTTGCATCTGTAAATGTAAGCATTTCAGCTTGTGTTACATTGACTCTTGTTCTTAAAAGCAAGCAAGCTTTTCAGACGTGCTTAATCAAAATCCCAAAGAATTTACTTCACTGATTCTCTTATGATCACTTGAAAAAATGCATGCTTAAAGGGACTAAAATCCAATAGTCTATTCAAAGACTTTGATTTTATGTATTATAGTTGTGCAAAATTTTGTGTCCCTGTTATATTTGTGGAACAATCATATAGTATTTCACACGTGCTAATATATGTTGAGACTGGGATATTTCAATGCCTGTTGCTGTATAATTTGAGATATATCAGGATGGGAAACATCAAAGACTCTCCAGAAAGCTGTAGCAGAATGGGAGAATCTCAAGTTACAAAACTGTGGATAAGCAACCGGATGTTCCACAGTAAAACCTCACGATAACTGGGATTTCACATCATGAACAACCCCAGAGGACTGAAAAAAGGACAAAGAATATTTATTTACGCTGATGTAAATAAAATTGCCAGTTGCTGCAGTATGAAAACTTCCTGGGATAACATAACTACATGTCATGGTTTAGGAATGGCACTCCCCAGTTTAGTGCCCCCTACCCCAAGACTCCAAAACCACTTGCTTGCTTTTCCCTGCTGGTGGCTGGAGAGGAGAGGAGAATTGCAGACACAAAAGGCAAAGATCCCAGGTTGAGATAAGAACAATTTACTGGAAACGGTAATGAGATGAGAAAACAAAGAGTAACAGCAACAATGAGTGTACAAAAGAGAGAGTGTGGAGCTCAATCTGACCACACACAAACTGCTCCCTCTGATTGCGATCAGCAGTACCACACTGATCTGTCACCGTCACTCCACTGGAAAGACATGCCTTCCTACTCTGAAGCAAGAGAGTTCTTGTACCCTGTCCCACTGCAGTGATATGAGGTGGTATCAAAATACATTAGGGTCTTGCCCACACCACATGGCTCCAGGCTCCACCAGGTCATGGCTCCTGCAAAAAATTAAGACTTGGCCAAAACTAGGATACTACACCTCAAAAAAAAAAAAAAAAACAGCCTTGAGGGAACACTCCTTACATTGCCAAGGAGTTGCTTGGGTAGTTGAATTTCTTCATATTGTTGACAGTAGTAAGAATAAAATCACACATCTTAAACAGTGTGCTGTTTTTTTCCTTCTGGTTTATTGGACTTTCATTGTGTGGGTTTTCTTTTTCATATCTCCAAGTCAGGAAAAATGATTAAGAAAGAGAGCAAGACTTCTCTAATGAATCTACACATAATGTAAAATTCATATGCCTTCACGTGCAGCTGGGCAAAGCATGGTGAACAAATAAGACAGGAAATTTTCCATGTTTTTTTGGAAGTAAGAATCCTACTTACTACTGGCCATCATGACTCATTTGTTCATTTTTAGGAAGAAGTGGATACTTTCCATGGGAGAAGCTTAAGCATCAGATTTGCTCCTTGGAGCATTAATAAAGGGGCTCAGTTAGCTTCATCTCATTATTTTACTATGAGTATTGACTTTGGCCTAGAGTCATGTATAGATAAAATGGTGCAAGGGCTTGTCCTAAGTGATTACTCAGAATTACAAATCATTTCACGTGTAACTGAATACTGCAACCTAGCTGGCACTCTGCCCCTTTCTTTTCCCACCTGCATCTCTCCAGCATCCCACTCTCCCCTCTTTCCTGTCCCAATAAGTGAATGAATATAGCTTTGGTTAAATGGATAATTAATCTTACTCACTGAAAATGGGATTTTAATTCACCAGCACTGGAAGTATATACATGCCTATCTCACAGCATTATACCAACAAAGATATGACAAAAATATTGAATGGTAGCCTGGTAGCAGGAAGACAACAGGGAGTGTATAACAGTGTATGTGCCTTTTCTCTAACAAAGTAATTATACAGGACTGGGGGTTTTTTGGTGTTAACAGTTGCCTGATGATTTCTGAATATGTAAAAGGTTATTCGCTAAATGTGTGTGTTTTAGAAAGGAATGAGCATGAAAGTAAGAAAGATAAATTTTAGTTGCTCTGGGATTCTAAAAGCCCATTATTTTTAAGAATGCAGAGAGGATCAATAAAATAAAGAGACACATAAAAGCTCAAGATACTCTTGGTACATCTGAATAAAATAAAATAGAAAGTGCAATGTTCAATTTACAGAGTACAAGATAGGAGACTAAAAGAGATATTTTTAGGGATATACCAGTGCATCTTCTGTGGTATATTACAGCAGCTTTCCCCTGAGCAAGATCCTAGTGTTTTCTCTAAAATTTGTTTCATATCTAGACTTTGCGTGAAGGAAGTAGAACCTTGAAACAGTTGCTTTGTATAAGTACTTATGAGCAAGGATATGATTTAATATATATTCCTGCTTAGTCAGATATCAAGTTCCCATAAGGTCACAAAGAAAATTTTCTCCCAGTTTTGTACAGCTCTAAACAGAATAAAAATACTTTCTGTCAGCCACATGGTATATCATGGTATATAATGCAACCAAATATCTGTAAGTGCCTGCTCAGAGAGAAAAGTCAGAGTTTAGTAATTAAAAAAAGAAACAAACAAACAAAAACCCCCAACCAAAACAAACTAATTTTTCATTTACCTACTATGGTAATATGCTTTATGGCACCATTTTTGCTCATCATTACTATTTCTACATTGAAAACAGATTAAAATACAAAAAGTGCATAAGATTTGAGCAAAGCAGGCCATACTAACTTTAGAACTGTAATAATGATATCTCATCTGAATATTTTACACTCAGCTTTGCAAAAAACTAACAAAATACTCTAAATACAACAAACAACTTAATGCTAGCAAAACTTTGATCTTGCTGTATTAGAGCCCAAAACCGTTAATGATCAGCATTAACAATACATAATGGATTTATAAGTGCAATAACCATTTGCTGAGGTGTATACATTTTTTTTAAGGATCATATTGTTTTTTCCTGTTCTGTTGCATTTCATACTTGAATGTTTGGGCCCTTTTAATGCACTTAGCTCTCTACAGTGAAAATAATTTATTTTTTAAATTCAATCTAAAGGGTGCTACTGAAATTAAAGCTTTTCAATAATTAGGAAAATAGCTTCACAGAGATAATTTGAAATTTGGCATTTTCTTTAAAGCATCACAATTTATACAGTTCACAGATCTGTGTTTAACCTCTTGGGGGGATGAGCTGTTTTACTTGCACCATGTCTGAGGGCATAAGTCTCAGGAAAATTGTGCCTCCTGAAAGAATTGGCTAACCTTGCCATATTGGGAGACAATCTGAAGAGCTTTCTTGACAGAATGTGGCACGGAATGTCTCTGGTTATTTTAATTATTATAACTAGCTGAAGGTCCATTATGCAGCAATGCTCCACCTGTCAAATCATATTTCAGCTGACTACTGTGTGTGGTTTTTGGTGGTGGTGATGATCTAAACTGCTTCCATTTCTTCAGTTATGTTTAGAAGATTACTATGCTTAATTTGCAGTATTAGCATAAAAATAACCTCTTTCAACCTAAATAAAGAGAGGGAAAAGGTCAGGACAAGTCCTGAATACTGTACTGATGAGAGGAAGTACAGTATTCTGCTCTGTAGTACAGAGTAACATGATGCAAATTATCTGGACAAATATCTGCCTTTTCAGTAAATAATTCACATGACTAGTCAAATATGTCAGCTAGTCATGATGTGATCATTTTGAAGATTTTAATAAACTAGGAAGCTCTTCCTACAAATATTTGAAATTAATCAAAACCATGAACTCCTTTATCCTCACAAGCATTTCTGTGTGTATAATAGCTGCAATTTAATTTATTACTGGAATGTACTTTTATAGATAAAATCACCAAAAATTAATATATTTTGAAAACTTATAGAGTGAAAATACTCTAAATATCCGCTGACACAACCATGTCAGGATCTGTTTAGGTCAGGACTGGAGTCTTAACTGTCTCGTGTTATTTCCACCTGTTGCTTCAACTATTCCATCAGAATGAGGATGGTCTCTCCTATGGAGCCATATAACTTATCATCAGTAAGAAAATCAAGCAACTCAAATAATTTAAATAACTGAGCACTTGCTATCTTTGGAAGATCACAGAAAGGACTTTATGTTCTTACAGGTAAAACTGGTAAATAACAACAAACAAAATCCATAACGTGTAGTCATTCAGTTGGTCATTTATAACTATGTGACAGAAAATTATTCAAGGAAAATCTGTTCCTTACTGTTTAATCATTTACAGGTATTGTTTACAAAATTTTGTATCCTGATGTTTTAGAATAAAAGAGATTTGTTTCCCCATATTTCAACAGTGTTAAGAAAATTAGCACAAAAATGCACAAATCAGGCAAAATTAGCATAATATTTCACAGAAAAACATATTTAAAATGTACTAAGTCTTCCTAGAAAACCTACACATGAATTGCAGACAATGCCCAAATGAAGTTTGTGCACCCTGTGTATGTGTACCATATCACTTTATTTACATTGGCCTTGCTTAGAACTGTCCTTGAATTAGGACAAAAACTAATGGGTTACTAAGAGTGAAAATAAGCCCAGCTCTGGGAAAGAAGTCAACATCTGAAACAAACTTATGGTTTAACACTTTTATTAACTGCAGTGGTAGAAGAAGGATTCTGACGTGGTGTTTTAACATCCCTTAATGAAGGAGATCTGGCACCCTGACCATAGCCTGGGCCAGACTGGCAGGAAGCTGTTGCTCAGGGTGAAAAGATGTTCTAAAGCATCCTCCAGAGCTTGCAGCTGTTAAGTCCAATTAAATAAGAGGTGTTCAGCCTGTGAAGTGCCCAGTATTTAATCTCATTAATAAAATAATTTCTTTATAGCCATTCAACATGCTATATGCTCTACTCTTGCCCTTTCTGTACAAAGGACTAGAGAACAGAATATGAACTGGCCTCCACTGCCATAAGATGCATGTTCCAGTGACCTTTGTCTTCAGGGTCTACACTGGGGAGAGACCTGCAAGAGGCAAAAGTAGCTGCTGTTCATGCAATCTTATTTACACAGGGTTTTTGCATGAGGAAGGCTATATCCTGAAACATAGCCTCTGTCTGATCTGTTTGGTATCACAGCATCTCCATATCTCCAGGGTAATGCTCAGGGACCCTATTGTAAACACTCCTCTGCTCTTTGCAGGCAACACTGGCCAGTTGGGTTCTCCGGGAGACTAAGTGCCGTAAAAAAATGTCATCTTAACTACTGTTTGAGAAGATACTCTACTTTTGAGTTCCAGTGCCCAATGCCATCCTGAATCTAGTCCTGCTTAGTTCTACATGTTTCTTTTGTTTCATAAATGGAGAAAATAGATGATAAGTTCATGGGTGGAACAGAAGCAGTAAAGAACACATAAACATTATTCTAGCAGAGATTTCATTATTACTACAGATTGCAGGGGAAAAAAAGGGCTTCAGCAGTCTTTTTAAAAATCCACATCATATTTCCGTGACCAGATTTTTCCTTATTTTTCAGTGACCAGAGGGAAAAAAAAGAGCAAGATAATTTAAGTGTAGTTAATACCATTCCTAAAAGTCATTTGTTGACTCCATGGTTGTATTTCATTGAATCCAACAAAAAGAAAAAGAAAGAGTAAACAAAATTGGTATGTCACTTGCTTTTAGCTCTGATAACCTCTCACATCTAATTACAAACAAAAGGCTCCTCTGTATCTGTTGTCAAAATTAAAATAATGGATATTTCCTACTTTCTCCCTAGCCCTTTCAGACATCCTGTGAAACTACAATATGGTGCCCAAGTTCTGTCTCTGTCTGGGTCACTTCTTTGCAAATAAAGGTGGATCGAGTTTTTCCATTTTAATTAGCAAGACCAGCTGCTTTCTGAAAGAGAGAGTGAGTTGGATTTTTGTAGGTCTTCCAAGCTATCATCAGAGTTTTAGTGATTGATTAAATAACTCACTGGTCTAAGTTTCAACGCATAGGACATCTCAGCAATTTAAACAGATGTCATGCAAATGAAATGTCTTCTATCCATCTATGTACTTTTATAGATATATGCATGTCTTACAGAAAAGATATTCATTTTTGTCCCATTCTGACAGTAGTTTTCTAAAGTTCTAAAAAACTCACCTTTTTTTTTGCATTTATTTATTGTATTTCTTAAATTATCATGCCCCAACTTCTTTTATTGAAAATAGATTATTTGTGATTAAAATTATGCTGGTGTCACTAAACTTGTTTTTGTATGATTTGAACTATTTCTTTTCAAACCCACTTGTTTTGTTTTTTTCTCTCAGTCACTTTTACAAACACCTTGCTTTGCTTGGAGTACTAAAGCTCTGTTTAAGTACCAGAAAACATTGCTAAAAGAGCGAATTAGCTGGCTCTTTGTTAAAAGAGCTCCTCTGCATCCTGATAGGCTTCTACCTATCCATGCCTCTGTTGTAATGAGGTGATATCTAGTTAAACCTGGAATTTCTGCATCACAGTACAGGATGCAGACTGAGACTGATACTTTAAACTGCTGTTTTCTACTAAGCGGCTTGAGCCTGTAAGTTTTTCTTGTTTTCCCTAATATACAGCTAGTAGTTCTGTGCTCTGCTTTAAGACTTAATAAGTTTTAACAGGCTATATTATAACCCCATAATTGAAAGTGTGCAATGATTCTTACAAAAGGGGTGGTTCATTCCTGTTACAGACAGCCCACGTGCTAGTGTCATAAATGGCCATTTTATAGATTGATAATGTACTATAGTCATAATTCTTTATTGGTGATAGTTATTGCACTAGATCATGACCCTTGGATATTGAGAGTCAGTTTTTAATATCACAACCCTTTACAGAGGTTAATGGACTTGGTTTTGCAGCTTTTGACCTTTTGATGGTGAGGGTTAGGAGGTTGCATTTGCGCACTAAACTGCCAGAAAATATCTGTTTATTTGTCTTAGCTATAATAGCCATGGTTACTGCTCATAATCAAGAAACTGAGAACAATGTGACTTGCATGAATCAGAATTGTTTGAGCTGCATCTTCTAAGGTACACTTAGCATGAGATTTTCAATTCTTATTAATTAGAAAGTCAATGTTTATTAGCATTCAGTCTTTACTATGTTTCATCTACATAAATATCGCTGGCTCCGGGTGGATGCTCGAGGTCACTCAGTGATAGTCTGGGAGTGACCCTGGTTTCCCGGGGGCTGCAGCTCGCAACTTCCCCAGACGCAGGGCGTCCTCCAGCAGCTCTGTTTAGTGCTGACTCCTCTGGGTGAGAGCAAGCCCCGGGCTTATGTTACAGGCGCAAGCGACGATAAAAGCCAGAGAGAAGGGCTCTGGTGTGATTTCTAGCTCTTTTATTCCCAAGGGAGAGGCAGCAGGGAAGACAGGAGAGGGTTCAGGGTCTGGGAGAGGTGACGTGGGGGTCTGGTGTCCGGGAGGGGCGGCGTGAGGATCAGGAAGAGCTGAAGGCTTGAGGGACCAGGCAATGTGCAGAGGGAAGGCAGAGGATTTATTGGGATACAAGCAGGGGAGAGTAACCAATTGGGGTACAGGGATTTACATGGAACCAATGGAGAACTGAACAGCCATGAAGCTTCCAGAACATAACCTTACACAGAACATGAAGTAATACCTTAATTAACCAATAAACTGAAACATGTAAACAACGTTGCAAGGGATGCTGAGGGTGAGCCAGAAAGCTCACCCTGACAACGGAGTGTGACTCGGACGGTGGCAACCTTGGGCTGAGGCCACCGATTTAAGCCTGTGGGGCTATGACTTTTGCCACGTACACTGCCACACATAAATAAAGTTGAAATTGAATTATGTGAGCTAGAAAATATTTGATAACCATAGCTTTCAATACAGAATTGTTTTGAGGATCATGGTTAGGTTTATGATTTGGGTAGACTACCTGTACATGGCTTGCTCAGGTGCTACATGTACCAATCTGAAACAGTCACAGCAGGCTAATCACAAAAGTAAGTCTTGTGTTTGAAGTATATGATCTCTTCTGTTTCATAAAGCCTTTTTCTTATGCTGTAAAATTCCTGCAATATGAGGCAGCCAGTTTAATACTTCTGCAACAATGAAATAAGCATCAGGTCTGCAGATTCAATGGTAGCATGTACTAAAGAAATAAAGAATTAAAATTTAGCCCTTTTCTTTTTAGAAGTTCAAGTTAATTTTGTCAGTCACTTAGAAAGTAAAACATGGGGGTGAAGGGAAGAAAAAACCCTCAGAAACAAAAGCAGAATAATCCAGTAATTTTTCTGGTTCAATATTTCAAGATAACTAATGCTAAATATGTGGACTATTAAAGGACCCTGTCTACATTTAAAATACACTCACAAAATTAAGTTGTGGTTTGATTTTCTAAAATGCTTATTCAAGTGGAGATGTTTAAAAAACATGGAAAAGGTGTAGTGAAGCTATGGCAGAAAGAAGTGGGAAGGCTGAATGGAAAATAGAATCACGGTGAGTTGTCTAAGTTCAGACCAAGACCTGATGCTCTGACCAAGGTTTCTAAATACTCGTCAAATTTCTGTAAATTACTTTGCAGAACTAGAGATTAGAGATTTCATTCATTGTTTCTAGTCAGCAAAATTTTCACAGAGTCTGATCTTTTAAGCATTAGTTTTCCTGCTATTTATTTTAAAGAATATTTTGAGTACCAAGTAATTCAGATAGGCTCATAGGAAATTTGTCCAATTCTAGCCTGAGAGAATTTGTAAAGATCTTCAACCACAATGGCTTTTTTACTCCTATTTGTCCTTCTCACAGCTTTTATCCTCCCTTCCCCCTCTTCTTTACTCCCTCTGCTACCATAGAAGTGTGGGTGGGAGTGATGCATTTTGTTTGCTCAGCCTGTGATGCTGAATGATTCCAATATAATCAAACTACACTTTTATAGTGTCGTTTTATACCATGCAGCCCAGGGTGCTAACAAAATAATAAAATTAGCAGCTCAGATAATGATGAGCTAAGGCAGGTCAAACAAATAATCTTTTAGACCTGGAATTGAAACTGGAACAGTATGAGAGTTGCAAATAGCCAGAGGCAGTGATAACATATGAGACAGTACTTAACCAAGCCCCAAGCACAGATATGTGGGGAGTGTTGTGGAGATCTGATCATGGATGATACTCCGTGCTTCCTGCAGGCCAGGAGAAACACAAAGTAAATGGACACAGCCACAGTAGTGGTACTGACAAGTACTCACAATCTGAAAGAATTGGACTCTAATGCCAACCTGAATTTTTATTTGTAATCAGTATCATGTTTTGAGGTACCTAGGGGCAAGGCTATTTCTACTCTCTCTCATCTGTAGTTGATTATCTCATTTTACCTTCAGCTTGACTCCATTTACAATGAAAAAAAAAATAGTATCAGTTAACCAAACATTGCTGATGTGATGAACTACCTACAAGGATTTCTTTAAAAGGGTGTTTCAGTAAGTAAAAGCCAACAGTGCATTTGCAGTTTGAAGTCATGTAAATTTCCTCTTTTTCAATCAGGTAGCCTGCAAATCTCACAGCACAAGAGAAAATGTTTCTCATATTATGCGACTCTAGTCCAAATCTATCAAGAAGCTGCCCTCTAAAAGTGTGTGAGATTCTTTAAGATTTACACTGGTTAGGTACAAGAGCTTTTCGCTTATAAGATGGGTGACGGTCAGATCGATTAAATACAGTATATAGTACTTAAATGATGAAGAAAGACATTGGATGGTCAAATGATTAATGTCAAGCTATCCATTTTGATGTTCAAAATCCTAATTGTGTTTAGCTCTGACCTCCACCCTCATTGCTACCAATATAATTACAGGATCTCATCTAAATGAGATGGATTGAGAAAAAAAAAAAAACGGAAATTGCTGTCTCTAGTTTAAGTTCAGAAGATTCTTTTATATCCACACGTAGAAAATGGTTAAATTCACCATTCTTTTGGATGTCTGAAATATGCTCTTAGGAGATAATAGCACTTCATTGCTTAAAGTTACACATTTGTATTTATTTCTTTCTTTCTCTTTTTCTCTCCTTCTCTCTCTTGTTCTTTTCTCTTTTGTTTGTACAATGTTCTTTTATCCTGAGCAATATAACACTTTAGTTCTTGTAATAAATGCCTTCATGTGAGGCAGCTCAGCTAAGAGAATGTTATTAGACTGTGCTCTCAGGCAGTGCATCCTCACACGATCAATACAAATCTGAGCTTCTGTTCATTCCCTCTTTGCTTAAATTCTGTGCAAATGTGCAAGGGAAGCAGCAGAGGGTGTCATCAATCATGGGCTACTCTGACATGCACTGAAACCTGACCAATGCTGAGATGTTTTAATAAGGCATCCATTAAAAACCCTCAAATAAATTGCAATTTGAAAACAGAATGTAATACCAGCCAAGTTTTTCTCATCCATCTTGTGACATGTCATGTAATGTAATTGCACTGTTAATTTATCCGAGAACTTTCACTGTACATGGTTTCATTGGTGTTGCTTGATTTCCCTGCAGACTCTTATGTGTGTATGTGTGCATGGAGGTGAGCGTACATGCATGTGTTGTGCATATAGGTATCTGTTTTCACTTTAGGGAGAGATAATGGTTCTGTTTAGCATGGCATTAGCCAGAGCAACAATCAAGGATTTGAAATGTTTGGCATCTTGTCAATGGCTCCTGCGCTTTCTGATATTTCCTAACCAGTTCTTGCCTGGAGCAGGCCCCCCTTTTCTTGCCTTCCCAGCTTGCCGTTGGTTTATGCCCCTCAAGAGTGCGATCACTCAGAGTGCCTGTGGATCCCATCAATAAGTATTGACAAAAGGGTTGAAGGATCATTTAAGATCTCAAAGCAATGGCAGTCAAAACATTACAATGCCGGTTTCTGCTCCTGTGCTTAGGAGGCATGCATGAGGCTTTGAAAAGGACAAGGAAAGTGAGAAGGAGTATATCAATAGGACAGAATGAAAAAATGTTTTTGTAAAATAATGTTAAAGAAATTACTTTTAACTTTCTTTTTTTTCAACATAAGTTCTGGGAGGGAAGATATAGGCAGAAGCTCATATAGATTTCTTTGTCTCCCGTGCATAAATCTAAAAACAGAGTTATTCCTCATCAATGGCTGCATCAGCAGTTTCAGTACTTTTATTTATTCTTCTGGGGTTTTTATCTCTTTTAACTGTGAAAAAACCCACATTCACCGGGTGAAGCAAAACATTGCTGCTGTGCACAAGCACTTTAAATCTTGTCTTCCATTCTAACTTTAAAAGAAATTATGATTCTGTTTGTTTTAGTGACACAGTTTCCATTTTGGCATCAATAACTGCCATATTAAAACAGACAAGCGAAACCCCAAAAATAAACCCTAAATATTTTTTTTTAGTGCAATAAAATTAAATAAAATCATAATAAAAAGCTTTTTAAACCAAATAAATCAGGGCAATCACATTTTATTTCTACAGTTTGATACTCTGTAGTACAATGTACTCCATTACTAAAGAACTGCTCCTAAATCTATTTTTTCACTTCTGCATTTTCAGGTACATTGCAGACATGTACAGGGACATATTCTGGAAAGGTTCAAAGGCCTGGTTTTCTGAGTCACTGAGCACCCAGTTTCTGAATGCCACAGAAACTACAGGGATCAGTGCTGATGATAATAACATCTCAAATGTGCTGTACAAGATTACTAAGCACATAATGGATATTCCAGTCATTGTAGTGTCAGCATCTTAAATCTTCATGGAAGTAATTTTAAATCATTGGGAAAAAAACCTTTAACTTTTAACTTTTCAAGCACCTGATTCCATTTTTTATTTAAGAGTTCAGGCATCAGCATAGTGCACTTAAATACAGACATGAGGCAATATTGCTGTAACCCCCCACAAAGGCTTCTTTCCATGCTGACATTCAAACAACTGGAAAAAGTACACGTTGTTAAGGCCCAGAATCAATTAGTATTAAGTCACAATGTCTCCCACAGACAAGATTCAAAAAAGTGTAAATATACATGCAGAAAAATGCATGTCAAATTTTTACCATTTTTTCCATAAAATGATTGTAAGTTCAAATTAGGCAAACACATCTTTCCCAGAAGATTCTATTTTAATTTTCTCCCATATAGGGCAGATTTTTATTTCTTTGTTTCTGTTTAATTAATCTTAAGATCAACACTGCAATTACATGAAGGATTTGGTGAGATACTCAATCAATTATGCAGTAATCAGCCCTAAAATGCTCATTTTGATATTAAAATGATGACATTGTAATCATCCTGAGTAATCATTACTCACTCACTTAAGTACTACTTACTCACTCTTTCCCTGTTTAATATTCCTAAGACTGCAAATATTACAGATGAGAAAAATTAACAGAGATCTCTTAGTAGTGATTTGTTTAGATGTGTACATATAAACCGTATTTTTTATATATACATAGAAGTAATGAAATATTAATACACTGAGAACACTGAATTCAGGTCTGTCAGTCTACTTTAAGGAGACAAAATGAATATGAGTCTTAAAATGATATAAAAAACGCCATAAAATAGAAATGTGCTTGTTAAATAAAATTAAACAGAGTTTATGTGTCTGTTTCACGGGCACTGGGCATGATTCCACATTCCCTAAGGATACTATACATCACTTTGCTAGTGTAAAGGGAGCATAAATCATATTTACAGTTACTTCATGGCTGCTTTATACTGCCAGAGTCATGTAAAACAGTGCAAGTGTAAATGAAGTTTGAAATAAAAGGAAATGCAACAAAATTCTGTAAGTACAGATAAAGCACAAAAGACACTCTCATGTGTTTCTGGTACTTGGAACTACAGCCATTATGGAAATCTATGAAGTGACTATTTAGTTTCCTCCTTAGGAAACACAGAAACATTTAAAGAAAAAGGGCTTGACTGTTGAGTCTGCTGTGGCCTGCCCCATTTAACCCTGTGATGTTTTTAAAGGAACTGATTTGTTTTATTTTTTATTTCCTTTCTCTTAGCTGTTTCTTGAGCTGATTTATAATTCTTGTATCTATTGCTGCCTTCAGCAATGTGTTCCATAATTCAGCTACCCTTTGTGTAATTAAATTCTGTTTGAATTGCTTATAGGCTTTTACTGTTGCAAGCTTTCCATGGACGATCTGTTGCTTCTGAGTTGCTAGAATTGTACTGAGTATACCAGGAATAATGTAGTTTGAGTAATAAAATACCTGTACCTGAATTTAGTCTGAATCTCAAAAAAGTAGGCAAGAAAAATCTCTGTATAGTTGCATTTGCATTGACATTTTGGTCCTTGGAATTTTCTAATGTTAATATGTGACAGCTGAAATCTAGGGAGACAAAATATGTGACACTATAAACATTCCATAAAAAAATAAAATTTCAACTCTGGTCTGACAATATTTCCCCTAGTTTCTTAACAATTCCTCAGTCCAAATTTGGATATGCCTGCATGTTTAAAATTTCCATTTGTGCTATTTATAATATACATTTTTATATCCTTTCCTAATGCCCTGATAGCTATCTGTCTCTTAAGGGAACAGGCTTCTTCTCTCTCCTCCTCCCCGCTTACTTTGAAAAAAACTCAGGAAAATATGCCAGTAAACCAACATGACCACATGCAGTGATATTTTCAAGAAAACCTCAGGAGAAAACAATTTCTATTTCATAGCATAAATCTGAGCTCTTGACCAGCCTTCCGTTTGCAAGTTGCCTGCACAACTCTCATGCTAATTCTCCACCAAACCTCCAGTTTTATGAAAGCTATATTTTATCTGTTTGGTTCTTTGCAATCACATGAGAGTTGAAAAAGGAATATTAGCACCACTCACATTTTATAGTGGGAGTCACAGTACTTGGTTGACCCCTTTTTCAGGTCCTATTGAATTTCCTATACAAAGGAAATGAAAAAGTTTTATATTTAATATAGCAGTATATAACAAGGGCTTTAGTTATTACACATAGTGTTGCGATTTTCTGCCTTTGTTTCAGTTGTCTGATCTGAAATTTCAAAGCACAACATTAGTTGGTTTTTTTTAATGTTGAGTCTTGAGACAGAGAGAACAAGGAACACTGTCATGTGTATGCAATTTACTCTGAACAGGTAACACGGAAATCAGAGAATACAAGTACTGTGTGCACCTTTTGTTATTTGACCCCAAACTTCAGTTAAAATATATCTGAGATACTTTTTCAGTGAGGTCTTGTTGCTGTAAATCTCTTCACAAATAGGTAAAATGAGTAGTGTTAAATTATCCTGCTCCCTTCACCTACCTGCTTTTCTCCACCTGTCCTGAGAGGAATTTTAACATTGTTGTAATTTTGGCCCCTGAATCTTCTCTTCAAATCTGTTCATCTGTATTTCTCTCCCAGTTGCTAAAAAGCTGAGCAGAAAAGTCAGCTGATAGTATTTAAATTATATCAGCTGTATAAAACAGGACTAAATTCTGCTTTGTGTGGCAAGCAGGCAAAGCATATATCCTCATAAGGAATTTAATACTGATGCCACTAACTCACTGTTATGACATAATTTAGATTGCTTAAAAGCTCTGACTGTGAAATAAAAAAAAGCAAAAGTGCAAAATTCTAATTCTGGGAATTAAGCCATTAGTTTCAATGGGTCAGGATTTCACTTAGAATACTTGAAAGGCCAAATATTTGGCAAACCTGGAGTAGATAGTAGGCTCTGTGTGCAGATAGGGTTCTTGCACACTGAGTGAAAGACCGCATGGTTGGGAAAGAAAAAGATACTGCAAATTCTTGTCTCAGGGTATTTCTTACAAAATATGAGTCCAAACAATTCCAACAGGAAATGGTTAGGTTCTTGGCTTGATTATTATATTTGCAATAAATGAAGATCAGATTTTAGAACAGGTTAAAGTATAGAACAATGCCAACTACATGCTCAAGAGAACATTGCAGGCAAAGTCATAAAGTTAAAATAAAGCTTAGCTGAAAGAAGCCTCACTTCTGACAGATGCTATGAGCACTTGTAATCAAAATTGATGAAACAGAAGTCACATATCTTTAGGGATAAATATTAGTTTATAATAACAAAGACAAAACCAAGGTCATGGCTGGAAATTTTAAAACATCACAAAATAAAACTAAGAGAAGAAATAGGCTCTAAGTTATTCTTGTTTTGTTGGTGGCTTTCTTTGTGTGTTGTTTTTTGGTTTTGCTTTTTTTTTAAATTTTTTGTTTGTTGGAGGGTTTTTTATTGTTGTTTTCTTTTGGTTTGGTTTTTTTGTTTTGTTTTTTGCTCGAAGGAAAGAACAGTAATAGTAATAGTAACAGACTAACAGCTTACATGCAGAATTTTCAGTTCGACATTACCCGGAATCCTGAAATTAGGACTGTTTTCTTGCAAAATTTAATGTCTTTCTGTGGTATTTGCTTATAAACAAACAGATTTTCAAGGTTTTCTGGTTACAGGAAAATATACATTATGCCTGCATTTTTTATTAGCTTCTCCTTGGGTTTTTTGACCAGTCACTGGCCTGCTCTTCAATCCTTTACTTATCATCAGCATGGGTGCATCCCTAATTTTACATCACTAGTTTGTTGAAGGGAACCCTACAGACATGACTATTTACTATGGGACCACCTACCACAGCACTGGTGCTGCCTGAGTGTTTGGCTCAAACATTTAGTTCCTTGCAATGAATTCAATCCTTAATTATGCAATTGTACTCATGTAATCCTTGTCTATACATTTCTGTGTTAATGAGCTGCAAATCCTAAATGCTTATGATGACTCTCCTTGCCTCACTCACCCCAACAATCTCACCCACCCCAACAATCTTCTTTTTACTTTTCTTTAAGTGATGTGCTGCTTACCCTACAACTAATTGAAATTTCTTGGGATCTGTATTGTCCCTTTGCCTTAGAAAATGCTGAAAAGACAGGCAATGGTGGAAATGAGAGAAATCCAGGTCATGTAAACAGTGTAAACAAGCAAGACTGAGATTCATATTAATTCAGAGAATCAAACCTTGGTGATGCTTAGGAATGTCTTTTCTAATAGAGACCACAATGAAAGTTTGAAACCAGGTTTGTATTCCAAAATTCAGTGTTTTGAGGGATTTGGATTCTGTAGTTTTGTTTCAGACCCATTTGAAAGAAATATTAAAGCATTTTTTAAAAATAGTGTTTCGCAGGAGGTTCTCTGTCTCTGATAGTAAGCCACTGTCACCAGAAGGAAAAAAAGCTTTTTGGTGGCCAACACTATTCCTAACAAATTAATAAAATTGCAGCATATTGAACCATGATATTTTTCAGAATTCCATTTTAATATTAGGAAGTCTTACTAACTTTCTCCATCTTTTGAAGGGGAAAAACACAGATTATGTAGACATTGAAGAACCTACCATTCCAACAAAACCAGCAGACTTCACCTTTCTGCCCCTGATAACATGGGCAAACAAAAGCGATCCACTGTTGAAGATACTGAAGCTCATGAACAGAACTGGGGAAACTGCTCCCCACTGTACAAGTTATTTAAAGGCAAAGGTAATGTGAGCTGCAAAAAAATTGGAAGTGGGGGAAAACATTGAAATTTTATGAAGAAAGGTGGAATTAAATATTTTTTGGGTATATTTTTTAATAACTTCTTGGAGATAATAAAGTAGTGGAATAGTCTCCTCAGCAAGTTCTCTTGTTTGGGGTGGCTAAGCAGTCTGTGCAGAACTGCCATCTATTCATTTTCACTGGCAGTAGGTATAACAATATGTCCATCACAGCTGGATTGTTTTTATTTGCTATTTACAGGCAGTTCTGCAGGAGTGACTTTACAATGTCAGGACCTGATCTGTGGCATAAAAGTTGGACCAAGTGGATGATAAACTAAATGTGAACCCATTTAATAAAAGTAATATATTTTTCTATACACTGTATCTCTTCTTCCAACACTGTCTTTTATTGTAAAACAAACTGATATAGATTAGTAGGAAAGACAACATGCTCTGCTCTCAAGGAGATTTTGCCCTCCTTCCTTAGCATTTACTTCAGATGAAAATAAAGACAACCCAGAATGTGACTACATGGACAGCACATAGGGACTTAAGTCTACTGGAGCAATAATAAAGCTGATTTTCAGGCCTGATTTTATTTGTGTGAAGCAAATACAAATTCTGATGTTACATGTTGATTGCTGTCACCTACTGTTTCCTTACACCTTTCAATAAAGAGGCCATGTGCTGGATCTGCTCAAGATCCTGAAGAAGCTGAGTGCAGCTGTCTGACTAGGGAATATCTGAACTCTCAAATGCTTTGTACTGTCTTCTTGGTCAACAACATTCAGTATTGTTGCTGATATATGGGAAAGTGAAAATTGCTTATTTTCAAACACTTTAATCAGAAGGCACATCTTGATCTTCAGCTGTAATTTCTTGTCTAAAACAATGTCACTCAAATGACAAGCAGTAATTTCTGGATCAAATGTTACATTTCTTTTGAAATCTTATAGGAAGGTGTTCAACCTTGACATAAAAGCTGCACAGCATCATGTGCATCACTGAGAATCCACCTCAGGAAAGTATTCACTGTTTTTACGGGAAGATTTACTTTACCTTCAACAGGTCTGTATCTCTTGATACAATCCTGCATAATCTTAGTTATTTATGAAGTTGTCATCATATTTTTTCTATACAACAAATCAGTGACTCTGAATTGTTATATTCATTAAAGAGCAGAGAAACATTTTTCTTCCAGTTCAAATGAGTGGAAAAAAAGAAGGTAGCTATCTGCTAAATAGTGGTATAATCATGGAATTGTGATACAACAGAATAGAATGTAGACACCACATTCAAAATAAGCCAATGTCTCTGATGATATCAGGTCTACAGAGGAAATATGCAAATATTTTGCCCGAAACAATAGAGACATGCTAAGGAAAATAGAGTTCACTTGTCCTAAGTGTTTCTGGTTTTGTTTTAGAGCTTCTATCTAGGAAATAAGATTACACTCAAGAGATACAGCAAAACTTGTGAAGTATACAGGTTTTATCCAAGGATTGTTTTGGTTTTTATGTTAAAATATTTGGGAAAAAGGCTGTGCCAAATATTAGAACTTGGTTTCTAATTGAAAATACTGTACTTGATTCAAAATTTTAAAGTAGTTTTAAGCAGTAAGAAAGAAGCCTTTAGGGTCATACTAAGAGTTTGGTAAATATTAGGTGCTGAAGTGAGAGTAACTTTTCGTTGATGTGTGTTTGGTGTTGGTGTATATAGGTGTATAAATATTTTGGTTGTTGAATAATGTTTCTCTCAATTTTGCCAAAAAATGCTCATTATCAGTCTTACAAAAACAAAAACAAACAAACAAATGGGGGGAAAAATCCAAACCAAACCAAAACCAAAAGAAAAGAAATAAAACCAAAACAAAACCCACAATTTTTTTTCAGGCTGTAGAACTTCAGGGTGTAGAAAGTAAAATCAGAAATGTATTTGAAGACTTGTGCAATTTTAAAATAAGTTACTAATTTCCTTCCAGTGGGTTGTTCAGCCCTAGAGAGAAAAGAAAATGTCAGAGTCATGAAAAACTGTTATGTGAAATCTAATTTTTCTCTGAGAAGAATAAGAAATTCACTTCTCTGATTTATTAAACTTTTTATAATTAGAAAGCCACATTATAATTCTGGTTTCTTTTCTCTCCTTTGTCAGTGTATTTTAAAATGTACAACAGAGGATATGTTACAATGTTTTGGTGGGGATAATTTTCAGTAACATAGAATACCTGCATCCAATAACACACAAGCAAACATAAGAATAAATGAAAAGTTATAGTGATTAAATTGTAACTCTTAGAAGAAAACCCTTGATTTGTAAAGCACTGCTTCTTGGTTCAATATGGCCTGAGTCAAACTGTTTTGTTTTGGTTTGGTTTTTTTTAAATTTTATTTATTCATTTGATTCTAAGTTTCTTACTGTTTTCTAGGGGTAATACAACCTACTATCAATCAAGGCCAGAATTAACCACTGTGAAAAATCTACCTTATGTTCTATGAAAAACAATTGAGTAAATCCCTTATCCAGACCATAACTGATGACAGATTTAAACTGAAACTTCTAAACGGAAATATAACCCTGCTCTTGGGCTTATGTCTTGGAGACAACACAACATCCTTAGATACTATTTAGATGTTTTATGATATATATGTTTAATAAATATGACATTGCAAAAGAAAGCTTCCATTTTTTTTATATTTTAACAGAAATCTATAGTCATGAGACGTCCTGAAAGACAGATTTCTGTCTCATGACCATTGGACTAGAAAATACTTAGCTTAATGAGATGCCAATATGAGACAAAGCATCTTTCCAAATTCAAATGCAAATATTTATTGAATACTTTGACATTTTTACTTTTTCAGTTGCACATTTTATCACTTTAACTATCTATATTTAAAAAATAACTTTCAGAGTTCATAAGGACTAGATCAGGCCTGATTAGGAAGAAAAGGTTCCATGTTTACATTTGCACAGTTCACATATGCGTGGGGAAAAAAATCAAAATGGGATGAGAAAGGTTTTTACAGCTCTCAATGCTAACCTGGAAATTCTATAATGAACTCATTTTGCTGAAAAGTGAGTTCATATTTTTAATAAATATAGATAATAAATCAATCATTGACCATTCCATATGATTGTTAACTTCCTAGAATTTTACTTAACCCACTCCACCTTCATGCCTATCCCATTTAGGCACAAGTGAAACAATCAACCTTTAAGTCCTTTTAAACTTTCCTAATGGTAGGACTGTGCTTTCTAATCAATGAGCGCTCTGTAAACATAATGATTAACTATGGATTTCTTTCTATCACCACAGCTGTATCTTTCTCTCTCACCATAGCTCTATCACATCACAATAATTTTCACCTGCTATGGCCAGACTGGAGGGAGGTAATCAAAACGTGAACATGTAAAGTGCTTCTACCAGTTTGTTACTCTAGCTGACCTCTTTCCCCAAAAGTGAGGACCTCTGAGAGACCATTTGAAAAATATATTGTGAAATACAAGTGACATTTCAAGCAGAAAAGCTCAGCATTAAAAACTGTGAGACCAATGCCTGTCTTGCTATAAGCAGGTGCTATTGGTGCCTATTGCAACTGTTGATGCCTTCCCTTCTGTAAAAAGACAGAGGTTGTGTATATCTCCAAAAGTGGCTGAAGCCACTGTCTGTTTGTTTGTTTGTCTATATAGGTGCTGAAGAAAGGACAGTGAGAAATAGCATATTCTGTATGTGGAGTGCCTTTTCTTCCTAAGCCAGTTTAACTTGTTTCTGACATACTACACTCAACAAACAAAGTATGTATTGCAAACAATTTGGATGCCAAGGTGACATGTGAGAGCAATACATATAAAAGAGATCTTGAGCAGTATAACAAAGATAGTGATAACATCCATTCTGCAAAATGGCATTTAAAAAAAAATTAATTATGAAATAATGTAGAAGATTAGGCTTGTGATCCTGTATGCAATAGCACTGTAAGCCAGTCTTTCCAATCACAGTCCATCATGTAACAAAAAACAGTAAATCTAAAACAAAATGAGAATCTCAGTAGAAATCTTTTGTATGAGAAACTCAAAACTTTGTTCTTAAAATATGGTTGTAATCATATAGTGATCCATTAGTAAATGTATTTGCCTACTACATGTATTTGTTAATATCTGTAGCACTGCAGCCCTGTAAAGCATTAGATTATTTTGTATCAAGCACTATGTAAATAGAGACAAAAAAGACAACTCTTGGCCCAGAGGATATATTATTTGTAAAGCAGCAGCAGATTGTGTGCATGCAGCCCAGCAGAAGAGTTTGTGGAAGCAATGTCAGATGCTTCCAGTTCTCATAAGCTGTGCCTGAAACAGCAGTCTAATGTATGTGTAGTTTGCTCTTAAACCCAGATGTCCTCATCTTCAGATTTATGTCCACCACACATAAAACTTACTATGTTTTCTTCAAGATAAATGGATTTTTCAATAGCAAAAGTATTTTAAGAAGTGTTGAAGGTAATTCATCAACAATCACATTCAAATTAATACCTACCATGCTTTAAAAAGAAGGTAGAAATTTCAAGTGGCACAGAAAGTAAGCCAGCAAATAATACATAAATATATAAGACTGTCAAATACCGTCCATGCAGAACAATTCCAATGAAACTTGTGAGTCTTACAACCTTTGGTGGACTTCTTTTCTCATTTTAAAAGTTTCCATGGAAACTGTTATATGTACATTGAAAGTCTAATTAAATAAAAATAGATGTGAGCTAGAATAAGAAGTGGTGCAATTTTGTTCAACTTTTGTGATAAAAACTGCAAAAGAAACTCCAATTATATTGTGAAGATATTCTTAAAAGTCCTGAAACTTATTGGACTAATGCATCTAGACATTTTCTTCCAGGATTCTGAATTGATTCAGTTCAGGGAAATGCAGTACAGTTAGCATTCAACTTTAATTGCAATGAGGTGACAACATACTGGGTAATGAGTTGTTTATGAGTTGTAGATGTGTTTACAATGAGTTGACAATGTGTTGGATAAAGTGTTCTTCTAAAGTTGTAGATATATTTACAGTGAGTAGTGGGGAAATGTTCATTAGTTGTCGATTTGTTTGTTTACATTGTTTTCGATTTGCAATTGCTATAAAACAAATCCCAGGCTGATGAAGGATGATTGTTTGTGTGCTTTAATGATTTACTGTAGTAGCTTGTCTGAAAAAGTACTTAACTCTGCTTCATCTGTCAGTTTGCACTGCAAAAGCTCCCAGTCACAATAGTTTTATTAGCACAGCATGGGCTATTTGTAAGAACATTATGCATCAAAAAAATATTAGTGCTTTCCTGCTCAGTCTGTTGTATTTTGGTTGGCTCAGCTGAACAGAATTTCTTCTGCTCTGTACAAGTTTGTATCTTTTAATATGGACCAAGACATGGACTTGAAGCTGTTAAGTGTACCATCCCTAGAAATGCTTTCCCTTATATGTCTTAAGAAAGGTCATATGCTTAAAGTTAAATTACTATCTACTTTTTCTTACTGCAGCTACCTTCTCAGAAACAGTTTATAAAAGGAATCTACCATCAGGTTATGCTGGGTTCCATGACATGAAGAAAAACAAATATACGTTGAAGGATAATGGCTTTTAGGTTACAGAAAATCTTTCAGCAGTTTTCAGCAATTTGGTAAAGTAAATACTATAAAATATTTTGTTACTTCAGTTACTGTATTGTTAATAGTTTTTGTTCAAAATAGACACAAAAATGAATTTTTTATTTTGTTTCCACGTTAATTTTTCCTAATTACTATTCCTGCAGTCTAGAACAAGCATGTTTCTTGGGTTTTATTCTTTGCTATTTCCCGGGAACATTGTATGATATATATCTCCCCTTTCACCTTCCCTTGTGCATCTTTTAAGTATGCATTTTGACTAAGTTTTTGCAACTCATATCTTATCACAGGTTTCTAAAATATTCAAACACATTTCATTCTCAGGTGCTTGCAAAAAACTTCCAAAAGAGCTGATAAAGGAGTCTATGAGGTCTCTGAAGTTTGTATTACATTGCTATGCAGAAAACCCACTCTACCCAGGCTAAGTGAAGAACTTCTGAAACTTAATAAAATGTGATTTTGATTGTCCTGAATAATATAAAAGTTAGTCCAAATAATCTAATTACTAAAATCCAGACATCTGATAAAACCTCTGAAATCTTAAACACATTAGAGAAATCTGGAATTCAAAAAGGACAAATATACAGCATTTAGAAAAGGTACATTGCTGTCTATTATACTAATGCATTACCAGCGTCCTGACTTTTTATCTTTCTTCCTCATTATTCCCTTATCCTTAGTTTGTAATAAGTGATTCAATTATTTGGAATTTATAGGCTGTAATTTTCAATTGTTTTTCCCACAGTGATCATGCATAAAGAATGAAAGCCATAACTGCAAGGAGAGGTGCCGGCTCCCTGACATTCCGACTCCTTGGCAAGCAAGGTTTTGCCACAGTGGGGGAAGGAGAAAGAGAATATTCATAGGAACACTAGCTAGACTCTTCCATAATTCTGTCACACAAAACCAGAAGTGGCCAAATAGCTGATCCATCTATGTTTTTGTGCTGCTTGGGCTTTCCTATCATACCAGTTGTGATGTTCATGCACTGAAGATGGGAGGCTGAAAAGCAGGGGCAGTGTGTCTCCACAAAACCTTTCTGTGCAGATCTCTATATGGCTATAGACCTCACCTGGTTTTGTGTTCTAAATTCTTTGCTTTTTTGAGGAGAAGAAAAAGAAAAGGAGATCAGCAGGAAAAAAAAAAAAAAGAACAAAAAGAAAAGCAACTTCTCCCCAGGTGGAAACTACTTTCCTAGGCATTTCAGCAAGTAGAGCTTGCCCTTTTCTGTGAAGGACCTCAGAATTAAGAATGTTGTCCATGTTGATGCAGTGTTAAGTCTGCATTTTTTTATCCCATGAACAAATAATATCTCTATAGAATGCTGAGGATTAAAAAAAAAAGAAAAAAGAAACAAATTAACACGGTATTGCCTTTCATTGACAAATATCATGAACATTTGACTGTCACAAAATACGCTTAATGAAACTTCAGAGTATGTGTATTTATCTAGAGTAAAGGAAAATATTGAATTTTTATATTCGCTTTTTGGGACAGATTAGAATTATAAACCAGGTACATATGCATTATATTTCACATTTAAAACTAGAAAATATGTCTTTTTTTATGCCTGTAGATCACATTGTATCACCTTTATCTTATAATGGGACTTTATTTCATAGTACATTTTTAAAAAAATCCCAGTCCTATACAAATAATATTACTTAAAAAAATAAGACATATCCTTTCATAGATAATACTTTTTCATGTCTTTCTGATGTCTTTTTTTTTTTTTTGGTTACTCATTACTTTGCTAGTGATACTAATTCTAATTACAGGAAATGGAAAATATTACAGCAAAATCACCTGCAAAGGCTGAGAAACCTAGTTCAGGATCATTTTCTCTCACTTGGAAGTATTTCAACTTATAAGGCCAGGTTGAATGAAGTTCTGAACAATCTGTCCCAGCCCATGGCAAAGGGGTTGGAACTAGATGATCTTTGAGGTCCAATGTGTTCCAACCCAAGCTATTCCAGCATGCTCTATTAGCTGTTACTTTTCATATTAGGAAATAAGCAAACAAATATGGAATCAAAGCAGATTTTTTATGACAGACAATTAGGTTGCAATTTTCTAAAGCATGAATGGAAGGCAGTCATAGAAATCCCATTAACAAATAATCAAAGCTGTAGGTATGCATCCATTCACATTGTTTTTGAAAATATACCCCAGGATGAATAATTTTTGTATGTGCAGTAAGTTCACAGCTGATGCTTTATTGTCCACTGAGCCATTTTCCTCATCTGGGATATCAGCTGTGCACGTTTTTACATCAAGAAGCAAGGTAGTGTTCGTATTTACTAATATGCAATGTCATAAAACTTTGAAAGAATTTTAATGATATTTTCAAATTACTTGAGTCTAAAACTCACCTAGCAGCAAACAATACAGAGAAGGTAATCGAGAAACTGCTGTTCATGTAATTTTCATAGCTTCTTATGTATTCATGTTCCAAAAGGATTTCTTTCACAGAAGCTCATGCTCATCTAACCAGACACTTTGTAAGTAAAAATGCATGAAATTTAAACCAGCTTTTCATATAGACTTTTTTTATGGCTGAGTGTTTTAGCAATTCAGCAATGGTAGACACCTATAAATGTATAATGTGATGGATTAGATTGTAATGCAGTCTGGATGCATATGAAGGTGGTGTTTACCCTTCAGTGCAAATCCATTTTAATGTCAAAAAGACTTCATTGGAATTAATAGTGTATTGTCCAGGCAATAAATAGAATCTCACAGTAGTTTTTTCCTTTGAAAAAAATTCAAATATTGCTCCTAATTATAACAATTGTGACAAGAATAAAGCTACTTCTAACAAGAAAATACTAAGAAAGTTGAAATATCAATGCATTGGATAGGTTTGGATTCCTGGTTTGAACCTGGTTTAAAAATAGGAATTTTAAAGAATTTGTTAAAGAAGATTTGCTCTCTTCGTGATTTGTCAAAGCACATTGTAAAGCCAGCAACAAACTTACACCTTACACAGGCATAAGTGAATTTGGGGCATGTCAACCTGGGGAACTTGGGAAAGTT
Organism: Climacteris rufus; assembly: GCA_013398175.1. Classification (NCBI taxonomy): domain Eukaryota; kingdom Metazoa; phylum Chordata; class Aves; order Passeriformes; family Climacteridae; genus Climacteris; species Climacteris rufus. The sequence goes on along the minus strand of VZRZ01004057.1, from coordinate 886,016 downwards.
AAATCAAAACAGCTCAAAGGTGTGAATGTAAATCTTGTTATGTAAGGTGCTTTACAGCTCTGTGTGAGAACACTTCCTGAAATTCAAAATCCTTTTGAAGCTTTTCAGCAGTAAGACCCACTTGTTTCTCTGCAGGACTCGAAGGCACTTTAAACTGGGGTCTACATCCACATGCTTAGGCAACTCAGTCGAGCTTTACTAAGAATCTTCTGGTAAGTGTATCCCAAGTTAAAAATTACATTAGAAATTATTATTTAATAGGAAAAACAAAGCCCACAATTGTTTTAACTTCTCTGTGACCTATATATAGTTTTAGATTATTCATACATTTAATATGAGGATTCATATGCTTAAAATTTAGTATCAAGCTAAATTTCAGTGAGCCTAAAAAAATCTTAGTGGAACCCTCAGGATAAAAAGGAATAGAGTGATGTCCCCTTGTGATGTCCACTAAAAAAAAGTGCAGAAGCAAGTCTCATAAATGACTCAATATTGCTGGTAACATTCTGAAAGTAAAAATTCCCGCTCTTTCTCAAAATCCCAAAAATAGTTAAGAAGAGATTTTAAAATGTAAGAAGTCTTCTCTTTTTTCAGCATTCTGGTTTTAATTTCAAAGGTTTTTTTTCTAAGATGGTAAAAATCTTTCTTCAAAAGCAAAAAGAGAATAAATGATTTAATTTTACAAAATACTTATTTTAAATTCCTTGTGTCTACAAGTCCTATAACAATAAACCATAAAAAAAGAAAATCCTCCACAGATACTTGAATTAGATTCTGTCAGCATATTATTTGGCCATTTTTTTAAATTAAATCAAGTTTGTCCCAAAATCTCATACATGTAACTCCCAAAATTTTCTTTTTTCCATTCTTCTGGAATGTGGAGAGAGTTTTCCATTACTGTTGTCATGGTTTAACCTCAGCCACCCACAAAGCACCAAGTACCTTGCAGAATCAGAAGGCTAAAAGCCAGAAAACTCATGCATTGAGATAAAGACAGTTTAACAGGGAAAGTAAAAGCCATGCACACAAACAGAACATGAGGAATTCATTCACCGCTTCACATGGGCAGGCAGGTGTTCAGACATCCCCAGGAGAGCAGGGACCCATCATGAATAATTGTTATGAACACCATCACTCCAAGTGTCCCCTCTTTCCTCCTCCTTCTTCCCCCCACTTTATATACTGAGCATGATGCCATACAGCCAAATGAATATCCCTTTGGTCAATTGGGGTCACCTGTCCCAGCTGCATCTTCTCCCAACCTCCCATGTGCCCCCAATCATCTCACCAGCCTGGCAGTATAAAAAGCAGAAAAGATCTCAGCTCTATCTAAGCCCTGCTCAGCAATAACTAAAACATCTCTGTATTATCAACTCTGTGTTCAGCACAAATCCAAAACACAGCCCCATAAGAGCCACTGTGAAGAAAGTTAACTCTATCCCAGTGCAAATATAAAGTCACAGAAAGACAAGATTGTTAATGTAATAGTAAAAATGCAATCTACACATTCAGGTTGCAAAGGCTGATTACCAATGAATAGTTTAAATCCTTTTTTACTAACTTTTCAACCTTAAAAACTAAATCCCTGCAGTACTTCACTACTTATTGGATTTTTTTTCTTTTTTTCCAACACAAACCTTTTCAAAATACAAGTTATATCTAAGCCGTCTGTCAAGTAATGCTGTGAGTGCCAACAAGATATTTTCCTCTCTTTTCTAATTGAGTAACACAGCTAATTACTGTTGTCTGTGGAATCATGTTTGACTGGCAGTTTGAATGTAAACAGAAACCATAATTTCAGATGATATTGTATAAACATTTGGATAGGGATGTGCAAGCAGTGAAACTTCAACTAAGAGAAATGTATATCCTAGATAATAAAAGTTACCTGTGTATCATAGCTATCTAGTCTCTGATAACAATTCTTAAAAATATATGGATTCCTGTCAAATGCCCACAATAGTCTCCAAAAAAATTTTTGGCAAACTATTTAGCAAAAAAAAAAAAAAAATCAGAACTATATTGGAAATTACACAGAAGACATAAAAAAATTAATGTCAAAGTAAAGTGGATACACTTTAAAGTCCTTCTAGATTAGATCTATAAAAAGTTGTGGAAACAGAGATATAATCCATAGTATCAAAATGTAAGAATAAGAAGGTGTTAAAACTAAGTTTGAAAACATCTCCTAAAATACTGTACACAAATTAATTTCAGAAGGACTAGGATTATTGACAAAAGGGACCTGTGTCAGGAATATTATCAGTATGTCAGATTTCATAATAGTACTCCAGAACTCTCTCTCCAAGTTTCATTCATAATACTTTTTGATCTTAAAAAAGAAAAAAATAATCTAGTGTGTTACATAAATTCACAGGTCAAAAGGCAAAATACTTGGGACTGGAGAAGGAGATTGAGTCCTGATTTTTTTTTCCTGAAACTTTTATCCAGAACATGAGAAGCACCATGAAGCACCACCACACAGAACAATGCAAAAACTACTAAAAGGGATGAATATCTGCCTGAAACATTTATTTAGCAAATTGATGTCTTTACTCTCTTCACGTTTGTTTTAACTAGTGCTTTACCAAGTTAGCATACCTGCTGTTCTTCAGATTCCCAGACAATTATTTTAATGCTTGTTGCATTTAATGAAGGCTTTTGCAGAACATTCAGAATTCCCATTGGCTCATTGCAAGTTCTGCTGGACAATTCTAACTAGTTCAAAATAAAATGAAGGACCTGCTAAAATGCTGAGTTCTCTTTGAGATGAAATTTGGAAGCTCTCCTGTTGCGGTGGCCCAGCCCACCTTGGGGCTGAGTGCCATACAGTGGGTAGAATTCCCTGCCCAGGATTCCGACCCTGAGGGCAGACCCGAGGGCGAGGCCCGAGTCTAGGGCTGACACCCATTGTGTGTCACTCCTGCAGCATCTCCTCCCTCCCTTCCAGAAGCTCGGCTGGTCTTTTCTCTACATTGGTTCAAACCCCTTATGTTTAATAATGTAGCTTATTCCTTATGTATGAAGCTCTGGAAGGTTCTGTTCAGTTCGGTTCTCTATTGGTTGCTTTGTATCTGTTCCTCCCCTAGTGTGTTGTGATTTGTTCCCTGTTACCTCATGTCCTTCCCTTATTGGCTTGCTCCCTTGCTCCCCTCTCTCTCCAACCCCCTTTAAAAACTGTTGTCATGACACCTATAAGGCTAGCCCAAAAACTGAGGCCAGGCAG
>VZRZ01004057.1:852325-882658 GCA_013398175.1 Climacteris rufus | reverse complement strand
CCCCATGCTTTAGAAGCATGGGTCTGGGCAGCCCGAATGTCCTTGGAGAGTAAGTACAAAGTGGTATGTCTAGTGTTATGTCTATAGAAAACAGCAACCAATGAGATATAAGGCATACACACCGGACAATGCAGGATTTGAAAAATACAAGGGTTAAAACCTAAGGCAACAGTCATCCCCCACACAAGTGCCTTTTGCCTGCCTGTCTCCCTTTCGACCACACCCCCTGGCCTTCGGGGTGGAAATAAAGTCGGGACTGAAGACACAGCAGAGGCCCTCTCTCGTCTTTTACCCTTGCCAAGTCGCTAGGCAACAGCACTGCTGCAGCCAGCCTTTACTGCTTCTCTCAGGCAGCACAGAATTGCCGACAGGTCTTTGGTAGCCACGCTTCTGGAACACTGGACCTTGTCGCCTGCTGAGGCCGCTGGGCGGCTAGCGGCCAGAGCGACACTCTCCCAACTCTGACTATTTTATACAATTTTTTGTTTCCACCAAAACCACCCGGCAGGTATGGTTTATTGTCAGGACTTCGTGTTCATGAAACTGACCTCTCTAAATTTCATATTTGAGAAAAAGAAGGTGAAAATACATATAAAATTTAAATAATTTCAAGAAAAGGTCTTTCTATATATAAAGTATTTTTTGAAAACTTCACAGGGAAATATAATAGCAATCCCTAAGAAAGTTTTCTTTTTCTTGAAGTTTTATTTTTCTAAGAGAAAAACACCATTGTGAAATTCTCTGTTGAGTAGAACAAGACATGGAAGTTGAAGTTTTGATTTGCCAACAGGAGTGTTAAGCAGTTATATTTTGGTTAAAATTTGTTAATTGAAGCTAATTCTGAAGGTTCTGCCTGATTGTTATGAGACATTATTTTTCCAGAGCCGAGAGATTCTGTGCCTTGTAGTCAGCTCTGCACTGGGACAGCAATGATCTAGAATATCACACATTGTCTCTTAAAAGACATCATTCAGGAGCAATGGCATCTGGCAGTAAATGATGCAAAACCTGACTTTTTGTGACAATTCAGGCATTGAATGGTGTTGTATTACTTTGAATGGCAGTTGCAATACTGAGTGCTTTCTGTTCGTGATATTTTTGAGGAGCCAAGATACTGCAGAGTACTGTGTGATTTATCCCTTGTGCCTTCTTTCCTTTGAGCCTGGCTGAATAGTTCTATCTGAACTGAATTCCTAGATTTATTCACAAAGTACGGAACTCTCACATTGAATTATTCTCTCTGGCCTGTAATGCTTGCTTGTGATGTGGCAGAATTTATACCACAAAAACCCACAACTGTGGTTGTGCAAATGATCGTTTACTTTTATAACAAGTAGTTTTGCATATGAAAAAATTATATTTATTTTGATAGCTGTATATTAAAATGGAACATTTTTTCACAAATTAAATGCAATGCAGTGCAGTGCAGTTACATACTATTCACTGCTGAAAACACAAACTTTGGCTTTACAGTGAATCAATGCAATGTTATTACGCCTTTCTTTTTAAAGTTTGTGTCATGTACTATTGTTCTTGTGGAATTATTTTGCTATGGATAGGTTCATTTCCTGATTTTGAAAATTTAAGACAATGTGGCTTTAGGTTTTTTCAGCTTCATGCGTATTTTTAATATACTAGTCTAGATGGAATTGCTGGAAATTGAATTAAAATGTGAATATATGGGAAAAATAATTTATTAAAGGCCAACAATTACATTATATAATGACTCATCTGAGCAACAGAAGTTAATGTGATATATCTGCTAAGAAGAGAATCTGCTTTCATGACTGGAGACTGATAGCTCAGCAGGAGGAGGAAGCACATGGGAACAGCTCGCTCTCAACAGGCAGCAGCAGCTGGTACAGTGCAGCTAAGGAGATTGCAGAGGGGTTTCACACCACAATGTGCAGAACAGAATCACGACCACCTAATCTGCAAAATAACTCCTAAGCATAGACTCACAGGGAGATCTCAGACCTAAAAGGCACTACCCTTATTTGGAAGGCTTTTTTCTGTGAAAATTTTAAGTATGTCACAGAGTTCAGAGTCCTGACCTGCTCTGAAAAAGGGCCAAATCCCTCTTTCATTCTCAAATAAGATGTTTGTCCAATTGTCAGCAGCATGTCTGGTCAGAGATTTGGGTACTACTATATGCTAACTAATTTTTTAAAAAATGCAGCATGGAAAAGGAAATTAAATTCCAGCTTTCCATGCTATTACAGTCACTGACTTTTAGGACAACAGCTACAGGCCATTTTCTGCCAACTTTGCATAAAGATTTCTTACTGCTTTAATTAAGCATGGAAAAGAATTAAAAAATGCAAGATGAATAGTGTATTGATATTTGAAAATTAAAAGCTTTGCCATGTCACTAATAAAATTTTACGTTATGTGTAATTTATACTCTAGATAAGGTCTGTACTTTCTGATCAAATTGTAGTTGATGTTTATATCAGCAACAGATATACCCTCAGTGTGGATGTTCTACTTCCTTCTACAAACCCTTTCTTATCTATACACACCTCAGAACCTTTTACATACAAGTCTCAATACAAATTCTACTGGAACAGATTTTCTTTGTGGTACAACAGAGACCATTTGGAGGGGCTAAGTTACATCATAGTACTCAGTGTAGTAAGTTTCAACTGCAAGGTGAGCTGACCAGTACTGACACTACAGTAAATAAAAGGCACAAAATTTTGTGAACTTTGTAGTGTATGAAAGAGGAAGTTTTTTGAATGCAAAGTTAGACCTTGCTACTTGGCAAAAAGACTTAGCTCTGGTGAATATATATGTTTTACAGCTGTGGGTGTAGGTCAGTTAGTTGTAAGTGTACAAGTTTTTTAGTTAATAAACATTAATCTTCAACAATCCTATTACAAGTAAAAGTGTAGAAATTATACATATGTTTCTGAAACCTGTCAGGTTTAAAATCTTCTACGGTAGAGAAAAAAAAAGGTTTACTCCCAAACACTTTTACTTATATTCTTATGTATTTGCTACTATTTCTCACTTTATCAAAGGCGTTAGATTTTCTTTGTGGATGATTTTAGCCACGATAAAATCAAGGAACACATTTGGAAACAATTTTTGTTTTATCATCTAGGAAGCCTAGATCAGACATTCTCTGAACAAGTCACTGCATGCAAGATATCAGCACTGTGCCTCATTTCATTCATTCAAAAAAAAAAAGAATAATTTATGTAAAGATGTTATGCTTTTCGAATATCAAAACTTTAATTAGAAATCATCAAGTCAGCCAATGAAAACATTTATTTTATATGCATATTCTCTATTTGCAAACTGATAAGTATTTGCTAGTTAAAAAACCCCAAACCCAAGCTAATATTTCAAGCCTCTTTTTTCTACACATAACAGTAAATCAAACATGAGCTCTGAGCTGTGAACAACACTTAGACAAACAGTTAAACGAAGGTCATATAATATTCAAGGAAATAATTTGACAAGATGTTCAGGAAAATAATTTACTCCCAAACATAAGGTAAGACTGGAGATGCTGGCTGGCTAGCTTAACCATTTGAGCTGTTTCTTTGGTAAGCATATTTGCAAGTAGCAGTCTGAAATGCAATTTATTTCATTGTATTAGATCACAACTCACCTTTTCTTTCTATCATTCTATTAGGAAAATTGCTTATTGGAATAGTCACAGAAGTTAAAGGAATATAAAGCACATGTCTGTGGTCTGTTATTATATGAAAAGAACTTTTGTTTCATCTTGCAGATAGAAACATAACATGCAGTGATTGAAGGCAGAAGTCAGTAAAGTTCAAACTGGAAATAAAAGGTAATTTTTGATGGTGAGTACAATTAACTATTGCAACAATTTTCCAAGCAAAACAGTAATATTTTTGATCGCTTGGAATCTTCAAATCAAAATGGGTGGGTTTCCAAAAGGCAATTTGTTATGCCTCTGTAGGTTACTGTCTGCTATGGGAAAATTGAATGAAATCTCTGATCTTTTTTTTGTGCAAGTCAGACAACATAAGTGTAATGGCACCTTCAAAATACGTTAGTGTATTCATTTAGCTATCTAAAATTGGAACGTCCATTTTTAAAAATTATTTCTTTTTTATTATTATTATTTCTGGTTTTTAGTATATTCTGGTCTAAAAATGACAGTCATGTTTGCATGATGGACATTGATAAAAGCAGCATTCAAACACCATCAGTTTCTTTGTTACTCAAATGCCAAACGGAGTGCCTTCTGCCTTGTTGCTGTATCACCCAGGTAATTTGTAAATAACACTGACTGGCTATGCCAAAGTTTGTCCTTGTAACAAAAAGCTGAAGAAGAGGGGAAAAATCTGCACAGTCAATGCCAGTTTGGGGACCTGTCGGTGTCGAATTATCCTTTCCATTTTGTCTTGTGATTGTAACTTTCATTGTGAATTAGAATATTTATTCTGCAGCAACATCTTGACACGTAGTGAGGGAATCATGACAGTCTATGACAGAGCAATCAGCAGCTGAGTCGAACCAATACTGAGCAGCTGTTCTTTACTAGAGCAATGACAGCCTGCTAGAGCCATTCACTGTAAATAGCTACAGAGGCAACAGGGGGCCAAAAATGGCAAAGGTTTGGAGCTGAAACACAGACCTTTCCTGCCCACTTTCAACTGCTAGCATACAACCCAGAAGGGAAAAGAGAAAAAACAATCTTCTCTGAGCAAGGCAGGCCATCTAGCAGCAGAGTTAATAAGACCAGGCAAAGCACTACAGGGGATCTGCTTGATCTAAGTCAGATGTAAATCAATCTTAGAACTCCCAGGTGTAGCAATATATAGCCTAGACCACTAATCAAGAATATAGTGTTCTTCATACAACCAATATTACTGCAAATATCCCTATTAAAAAGATAAGTAGAGATGTTGAGAAAATGTTTCATTTTCTGTCAATTCTGTCATTATTTTTTCTGCTTCAGTAACATCAGTGAGGGTTTTTTTCCCCTGTAATTGTGACAAAAAGCAACTCATTTAGTTATATTCATCAGAACACATTACAGCTCACTTCTGGAGAGAAGGAGAGTTTCAAAACTAAGAAATGGCCAACCATTGAGTAGCCTTCTGTCTTCTGTCTGTTGGTGTAACTGGAAAGCCCCATCCTAATTATGACTGCAGCTTTATATAGGCAAATATATATTTGCTCAAAGTACCTCACATGCACATTTCTGTTCTATCCAATTTTTCTACAAACACCACCACTATATATGTAAGATAGTTATTCTAAAGAAACACTTAGTATGTTGTGTCATCAAAGCTAACTTTATTTTGAGTCTAGTCACCTATGCCATTTGTTTATTACCTTCGTCAATTACATTTATTAATTGGGAATTTAACATGTGATATACAGCAAAATGCTTGAAATAATAATTTTTCAATACTGAATACATAAACAGATGGTTGAAACATACACAAACAGTTGAAAAACAGATATAAATAAAATATAAAATAATTTATTAATTAGAAAACACACCCATATGAATTCCTTTGCCAGCAAAGTTTCTATCAATAGGTTTGTTTAAAATATATTTTCTAGTAATTGTGATTTACAATTGTATAGTATTAAGAATTACAACTGAGTTTCTTTAGTTTCAGCTGAAGAGACTGCAACAAAGACATCAAAGTCCATGAAAATGTCTTCATCTTACGTGTATTAGAAAAAATAATTATTAGAGGAATGTGCAGGTAGATGATATGAAAAGATAAAGACTTAATCATGTGAGTTTTGAAGCATAGCAATCTTGATTGTTATATCAAGTCAGATTATATTTCAATGGTTATGAAAGGGGCAGCGTTCAACTTCACTTTCCTTCTGCACTAAATCTCTCCCTGGTGCATCACCACTGAAATCAACATTTTTGCCAGGGATATACAGAACTGATTACCATTGAAAACTGTGTTTTGACATTTTAAAACCTCATTTTCAAACTATTATGTCTTTCTCAAGTTTCTTAGCAATATTTCCACTGAGATCTGAATATACACTAGTGGCTTTTTTTTTTCTGGCTACAGAACCAGAAGAAAAGGAAACTCTCCACCTTGGATCAACAGTCCCTGCTGAGGAATCCATCCATTCAACCCGCTTGATCAATTAGCCATTACAGAGATAACTATTTCCTTTTTCAAAAATGACAAATTCTTCAACTCTGAAAAAAAAAAACTGCGCAAGGATACCCAGGAATACAAATATGCAGCAATATATGAGAAGAAAAAAGGCCGTTTAGTATCACAGTCTTTTATCCCAGTCAGTGCCTGCTTGCCTTTTATCTGCTTTTAAAAGAAGAAGGTGAAGGTAGAAAGTTGATGGTGTCTGGTGGTTTGTTCTGGAAAATAATCATTGTCTTCCATATATCACAGCACAAAAGCCCTTTAGTGTAAATAATGCACTACATTATTTCTGAACAGTTCCTGAATTATGAGACATCTGTTCAGTTCAGTATAGTAAGAGCCATGACTTGCATTTTAGGGTATCAGGTCTTCAGTTCAACTTCAAAAATCACAAAATACTTTTTCCTGCCATTATGCCTTCTCTTTAACATATTTCTAAGTAAGCATGCTAGTGGCTTCACACTCTAATGTATCTGACGTGGAAACAAAAACTCTCACTGTTAATACTGTTACATGGATCCGGGGCTGTATAAACTAGGTCAGGTTTTCTCTGTGTGCAGTAGGTTTGTACCAAAAAAAGGCCATCGTTGCTGTCATGAATTTACAGGCTGCTCTTACTGGAACACAATGTGCTTGTCTGGTCAGAACAGGATCATCTGCCTCTCAGATTTCTGAAAGAACTGTATATAAAATTAAAAGGCTGATATTTTTAGAAGAAAACTAACAAGTGTGATACTAATTAATTATGAAATGGGTAAGGAACGACTTTATGAAAGAAAGCTAAAAATTTAGATATAAAGTGTAAGTAGGTTGAAATGCAACGTGGGTTTCCCAAAACAGGATAACGAGTAACATACCTCATAGATAAAAGAAATGCACTAGACCTCATTTTCATTAAAATGTATCAGATAATTCTACATTGCAAGATATTGGTCAAACAAAGATTATCAAAGAAATGGAAAGCCTTGTCTTTTGAGAGCAGTCTTTCAAGCATGGCTTTTGAGGCTGCAAGGAAATACAATTTCTGCCTACAAATATATCAGGGTGTATATGCCAATGAGAGAAAATAACCATTTAAAGATGCAATGCATTTAAAGAACATGCACTGATGCCAAAATGCATTTAAAGGAGCAAATAGAATAAGGTTTCCAGCTGTCAGAACTTCTGGGACTATCTTCCAATGGAGAAATAGAGGAGAGTAAGATACTAGGAAGCTCTTTGCATTTCTGAAGGGTGCTAGATAGCTCAGTCCCTGCAGAAGCAAATGGCTCCACTCAGTAACTTAGGAGCTTTCCGGTTTTACTCTCTGAAGAAAAAGAGAAAGAGAAAGAAATTGTGCAAAAGTTGTGAGCCCCACTTTTAAATGTCTCTTACTTTTTTTCATTGTAATTGTAATTATTCCTTCACCCACACATGCTTTAGAAACTCTTCTAAACACTTCTAATTAGAATTCAAGACTTTTCTTTCAATCAATTATCCGCCAAAAAAAAATCCAGTGTAAGAATCTGAAGGAATACTTGCCTTTAGCTGAAATCTCTCCCTTAGGACCCACATTTACATGAGTAGGAAACAGAGATTCAGTTGGTGGAAGCTGCAGTGAATGCAGGACTTTACCACCATGATAGCCTGTGGTCACTGAGTCTGTCCTGACTTTATCACTGGTGGTGAAAAATCTCATTTCATGGGCTTTTTTCAGATTCCAGAAAAGAACTCTGAGCTAATCCACCACGCAGCAGACATTGTAACACAGTAAATATGACCTGTTTGTGTTGCTTGGCCTTTAGCTGTAGCTGACTTGCTTCTTACTTTATAAAGGTAAAAATCTTTGACCAAAGTTAGCCAGCAGGTCATTGTCAAAAGTGCCATTGTTTTGTGCTAGAGTATGCGTAAAATGTACATCTTGTGGGCAGTATGTTTCCTGTGCTGTTGAATGCCATCACTGAGGGAGATGTGAAGCCTGCCAGTATCAATATTTGATAACATGTGGGGGTAGTAAAAGATATTCCTCAGCATGGCATCCCTTCACTGGTATAATTGGCAATGAATGGGTGCAATAATTAAAGAATCTCAACAGAATTTCAGATGGAAGGGAGCTTTTTGTGGTTTTGTAACTGTGATATTATGATATATGAAAATTATGCACCATGGGCCTCACGTGACACACTATTAATATTATTATTGGATGTACTGTACTTTTGCCATAAGCCTTGACCCCTACCCCAAATAAGACCCCATTACAATAGGGACTGTATAAACATGTAGCTTAATGAACCTCAATCAAAATGAAGGCAGATGAATAAAGGAACACAGAAACAAAATTTTAAACAGATTACTTTTAAAATTTCTTCTTTGGTTCATTGTTCTTCCTCCTAGTACTTAGCTTTTTCACAGACCTTTACAAATTTCATTACCATTGCTAGCTTTAAGAAGTTGCTCCAAAAGTCTTTATAATCTGTGGAAATCTTCCATTTTGAACACTATTCTATAATACTTTCAATAGGATATTTTTTAAGGCAAGTGGTGTAATTTGCAATGCTTTCTTTTTCTCATGTCATCTATTCAAATATTCTTCTCTCTAGTTACCATTGCCCTCATCAATCTAACTTTTCTACTCAGCTTCTCTATTTGTTACTTAATAGGCAAGACAAGAGGAAAAATAATTTCTTGTCTATGATGACAGTAACAGACATGTAATATCTCAACCATATTGAATTGCATAAGTAGCCAAATAATGTATCCCTATCCAAATAGTCCTAAATATTTCTAAAGGTTTGATTTAAATAGATTCAAGCCAATTTCTCCTTCTTTAGCAAAGTCTCTCTAAAAGCCAGCATTCCGTGTCCTGGTAATCTTTTGTTTGAAATATGCAAATATCTTTCAAAAACTGCTTGACCAAAGTGGCTTGCAAGCAGGTTTAGAATTTGCTTCACACATTCTAAAGCTATAACGTTCTGACATATTAGTTCAGTTGGGTTCTGAATGGTTCACAAGTCTTCATTTTCCAGTGACTCAATGTTTATGGCATGTGCTCAATTGTTTTAAGGCATGACTAAAAAGTGTAAAACTGGTCTATGAAATCGCTAGTCCAGAAAAAATTCTCTGCTCTGTTGAATTCAATAAGCAGTGTGTATATTCACTTTCTCTGTCTATTACATTTTGGGTTTTTTTTAACCTATTGAGTGTTTCAGAATTGTGGGGTTGGAAGAAGTACTTACTCTGAAATACCAATTTTCTGTATGCAAACATTGTGGTGCAGAAAACACTTTTTTTTTTTAATGTGAAAATATGGATCTCTACAATAATTACAGCTTTGCAAAGCAATCCACAGAGTTGTACCTACTTCCTCAAGACCACTGACAGAGGGCAAAAGATGGGCAAATAAATCCTATCTATATTCAGTATGCTGCAGTAGGGAAAATAAAAACTGAACAGAGTGCTGTAATTTGGAGTTTGAGGGAAAGAAACATAAGTCTGTTTCCCTAGAACAGCACATGCAAAAATATTTTTTTTCCCATGGACTTCAATTTGTACATCATGAAACCACATTGAAATAACCTTTGAAATAAATTTCTCCTTCAGACTTTAACAGCTTTTTCGAATAATCTGTTTTCCTTAACGATGAGAGAGGTACAAACTTTAAGGAAAGCAGCAGATGTTTAATGACCATTTTAAACTAATTGTATTGACTCTATCCTCTTGAACTGAAGAATTGTATCCATTAGAATTCTCTTGTACAACATTCTGCCTTTGCTGACACTTTCAGTAGTGGCAGTGGAATTTCTCTGATCATTTAGGTAACTTATAAAGTAAATATGTCAGACTTTTTACTTCAACTCTCCCCAGTTTTGAGGAAGACATAATAATTAAAAAACACACAACTCCACCCCTCCAAAAAAAAAAAAAAAGAGCTTATAGGAGTTGTAGGCCTTTTCTAAAAAAGAGCTGCTTTTCAATTGTATTAAAAGTGTCAACATTGATTAAATGGAGAAATAGATTTTCTCCTCGTGATAGGCATAAAAAAATTGAATGCAAATGTGTTTTCTGTTTCAGTACAGGTAGAAAGTATGATGCCCAGTTTTACACAGTTCTGCTAAGCAGGTACATATGCATCAATTGAAATGGTGTCTAATATTCCACAGATGGCAATTGCTTCCAGGGAAATGGCTAGGGACTTAATTAAAAAGGCTGAGAGTTAGCAAAGTAAAATGCTGTAGAAACACATGAAAAATCTATACATTATGCAAAGGACTCCACAGAATATTTAGGAATCTGAAAGTGTCTTTTTAAATTTTCCCTTAATTTCTCCACAAAAGGTTTACTGTAAAATGCCAGGTATGCCATGTTTAAAATTTTATTTTAGCTAACTGAACCTACTACACAACAAAGCAAAATATGTTTGACTGCACAATATTGATTTTACATGAAAGCACATCAGTTAGTGAAATGCAAAAACCAATAAAGCATCACCCCTGGCTGGGATAGATATCTCTAGATACAATTTATTTTTACATTTAAACCAATTATTGGCTTGTTGCATTTAAAAATGTGCACCATATATCCTTACAAGGACTTTTTTATTCAATCAAATCAATTGCATTGATCTCCATATTCCATATTAAACACTAATCTTAAATTAAAGCTGACACATTTTGAAGGCCATAGCACAAGTTTGTAAGCAGAAATATATTCTACAAGGCTTTCTTTGTGTGTTTTTATGCCCGAACATGAATATAAATATTGATTATGTTTTAACACACGATTTATAAGCTACTTCAATGCTTATTTCTTCCTAAAATTTCTTCAATAATAATACAAACTTACAGAAACAGAATGCTCCCTGAAGTTCTTTCTGTTGCACTGGAATACGATGATGGTTTTCATTAATAATGAAATGACAGAATAAAAACAAATTCTTAGACATAATTGTTCATGAAGGATCTATGACTAACAGGACATAAACTAACTTACCACTCCTGAAGTTCTTTCTGTAGCACTGGAATATGATGATGGTTTTCATTAACGATGAAATGACAGAATAAAAACAAATTCTTAGACATAATTGTTCATGAAGGATCTATGACTAACAGGACATAAACTAACCTACCACTTGTTGAAATGCAGATATAGGGACAAGATTTGTTTCCTTTGAACATGTAATCAGAACTGTTAACATCTACCTTGAGCCTGACCAAGTTGTTTTCATTCCCAAATGGTGTCTACAAAGAGAAGAAGCAAGAATGTGAATTCAGAACAGCCATTTACATGGACAAAGCTATTATACATAGAACTGGTGCTAAGTATTCTCATGGTAAAAGTCTTGGTACACTGACGAGTGGGTCTGTTTTTATCCAGCTGTCTTTTCCCGTTATCGCATCACCTCTCTATGCCTGGTAGAAAAACAACTGTGCCACTTGGACGGGACTTCTCACTTCTCCCCGGTTCATCAGTTTCCCAGCTTTTAAAGCTCTATTGACATTTTTTAGCACTTTGGAACTTCTATCTCCCAATCATTTTCAATTAGCTTTAGATGTATTATTCAACTCTCTGAAGCTTTTCAGAGTTTACACAGAGTTTGCATAAAAGTAAAATGGAAGAATCTAGACTTTAGAAATATTATAAAATATTCAGAATATTCACTGCCCTGTTCGCACTTCTCCATCTCTTCATAATACTATGTGCATATGTTGCAGTCAAACAAACAGTGTAAGAACCAAGGAGGGAATTTGTCAAATACTCCAAATAGCTGCACATCACAACAGATTATGACTGCTTGGATTTAGGGAACATTTGTTTGGCTGAGGAAACATTCCAGTGGGATAGATTAATCTATGTAAACCACACAGCTCAGCTGAAACTGCTGTTCAGCATTCTAAATTGCCACCTTCGTCTTCTCTCAGCACAAAAATGTGCATTTCTTCCTATAATAAAGATATTTTATAATAGCAATAAGGCAACTCCAGGGTGTGCAGTTGTCATGAGATAATCATACCCTGGAGGGATTGCAGATACTTGGCTGTGGCTCATAACACCCCATGTGTGTGTTTATCTCATGATAACCTTACTCTCTTTTGTATCTGATTGCCTAATTATCCTCTGCTAATGCAAAATACTAATTTTTTTGTCTGAAACAATATGTGCAAGAATGCATTGCTAACAATCACTGGAGGACATTGACAAATAATGCTGTCGCTACTTTGTACTCTCTTCCAGCCAGAAATTTACATAAAGAACCAACTTTGGATATTTTTTTCTAAAACAATTAAAATTCTTTAAGGCAACATCTACTAATATTGGAAGTAGGCCAAGTAAATATCTCCAAATACCCCATGTATGTTCTTACAGTGGTTTATATAGTTTTACTTACATAAAATACCAAATTTCTTTCTTATATATTTACATCTCTTTACATTTCTAATTCTAATACACAGAAGGTAGTTTCCTGAGTGTTCCTGAAGGGGGTCCCAGGATCATCCATCTGATATTTATCTGAGAATTTTTTTTTTTCCAAACTGCATATAGGGAGTAATAGCTACATTTCAGATACTATTAGGAGATATTCAGAGAGAGTAAAGATTCTGGACCTCTCTTAAGGAGATAGAACTTTTGTTCTTTGTAACATGCAAAAACTGAGTTATAATTCTTGTTTTCCACTGATGCTGCAATTTCAGATATTATTTGCTCACAGATAATGTTCAATAACTCCTAACTGATAGACTGCAATTTAAGTGTGAACATTATAAAACATTTTAAAAGGTAACCTGTTGCCCTGTTTTTGCAGTCATGAATGTTTTCATCTTCTTTGTAGCTAGTTTCTCACAGTCTTTTCTGTAAACATAGCTATGTTATTGTAACTGTATCTTATCTCTCACATTCCTTTCTCGTGGACACAGAACTTTGATGGACATTTCCTTTGACCACTGTAATTGAGGGAGGAAGAACTGATTTCCTCCAATGAATAGTGATTTCCAAATGTATATAAAAAAATAAAGAAGGTGGGTCTTGCCCCCTTCCTTCCTTCTCTCTGATCCTGGTAACAGGTGTCTCTGGCTCTTCCTTTCGTGTCGATACTGTGACAGTAACCTAACACATAAAAATAGTATGTATAAGAATTGCCTTTTCCTCTTCTAGTAGGAGCTGTATAGATTGAAAATCAATCAAATGACAATCTGATACAGTAAGATTACATAAACTGTATCAAGTGTAGCACAAAACATACCCTCAAAATGTAAAATTAGAAGTTAATCCCCAAGTTTAAGTTATACAGGTTTAATCATTCTATAATAATAATATTTCTGAATGTTTATTACACATAACGTATTCATATGTCAAAACACTGTATGAGTTTTAATTAATTTCAAAGTATTTTTTCCATGGACCATATTAACAGAATAGAAAAAGAAACCTATAAACTATTCAGTAACGGCAAGGAAGTACAAGACAAATTTTTATGTAAACCAAAATAAGAGAAGACAAACAGTACAGTATTTCTAGGGAAATACATTTGGTACAATGCTAAACACAATAAAAAATACAAACCTGAGAATCCACAATATGACATTTTATATATCTATCTTATCTATGTGTGTCTGAATTTGGTTTATGTCTACACAGGTAATGTGCATTTTTGTTTTTATCTTGTATTTTATAATATATCATCATTTTCCATACTGTTTGCAGTGAACAAATTCTACTTTTAATAGGACCACCTGAGTAGGTCTGCAGGCTTTGGACTCTTCCTCCCTTTGTAGTGAGTTACAGTTAATTAAATCAAGATTTTTTTCCTTTTAAAATATCTATTTATACCCTCTGTTTTCATGTAAATCTGCTTTCATGTTCCCTCTCCTCCCACTCAACCAGTCCTTCTGAAAAGCATGCATGTTTATCTCTCTTAGCATTGCTTACAGATCTCATTTCTCAATCCTTTGATTATTTTAGATGTCCTTCTCTGAATTCTAACTTCATGGTGCCAATGGAAGAGAATTGCCTTAATACAGTTCTCCTCAGAAGTTGTTAGCTCTGAGGCTGCCTTGCCTGTGGCATTCCTGGCAGCACTTGCCATGGCACATTCTTGGAAAAGGAAACAAGGGGCATATTCCCAATGAACATATACCAAAAGAATCACAAAAAAATACCACTAATACAGGATGATGTTGATATGCAAAACCCACACTAATCACAACAGCTGCTGGTTTAGAACAAAGATCTGAGCTCAGTCTCTTTATCTTAATATAAATATTCCTATAAATCATGTGAGGCAGGAAAAGGCTCAGAGAACTACATGCACTAAATTTAGCAGGATTTTCACCTACAGTGATGTCAATGCTACTACTACTATGATTATTATTAATAATAATTATAATTATTTTTATTATATCCTTGAACTTATGTGAATGTGTTTTTGTGAAGATGTCCTTCATAAGATATAGACAGTAAGAGCTTTACAAATAAAGAATAGTCCATTATGCTAGCCCTGTCTTGCATCTCTCCTTTTTTATTATTTATGCCATTAAAACTCAGCCTTTAAAGTGGACATCGGTTTGCCAGCAGTATTAGAAATCACTCTGAATAGCCAGACAAAAAGTTTTGTGCCCTAGAACATGGTGGAAAATCTACCTGAAATCTTCTTGATCAACTGGAAACTGAGAAGAATTGAACTTCAGTTACTACAGTCAGGCTTTCATCCATTGTACCACCTTTCTCAGATAATTTTGCTGACACAAAACCTTACTGACACAAAAACTGTCACACCTTACTGACACACTGCAGGACTGCTCCTCCTCCACAGAAATAACCTTCTCCTGCCAGTATTAACATTAGCTGTCAGCTAATATGTAAATATGACTAAATGAAAATAGTCCAACAAGTTCCAGAGAAAATGTTTCTTATTAAAAATTTATCATGTGCATTATGGGAAAAAAAAATTGGATAAGAAATATTTTACCTCAACATTATAATGCTTGTGCAGCTGTGCATCTCTTCTGTAATTTTATTTCAACATCAACAGAGATTTAACATTACAGTTTCTTACTTAAGTAATGGTAGCACAATGATGAAATAAAGTCACTTTTAATAATTTTTAATGGATAAACCTTGTTTTAATGCATGCTGTTGTCTATGGTCTTTTTTTATTCAGTAGAGTAATGGATATACTATGAGTAATGACATATATTATTTCTCTGTTATCAAACAATTCTTTATTGCTCTTTAATTAATTAACCAATGACTAAATAACCTTCCATGTTAAAAGAGAGCCTGATGGATTCTGTTTCCATTTTATTTGCTTGTTTCTGAGTTTTGTATTAGAAAGTTATCAAACATAAATCAAAATAAAAAGGAGAAAAATATTATTATGTAATTCCATAAGTTCAAACAGCTAAAAGACCTTATATTTCTTAGTTAAGTTTACCCCAACTATGAGTATTTTTAAACAGTGTTTCATGCTGACTTCACTGCTGCTGACACATGCAAAGAACCTTGGGTCAGTTGAGCCAGCACTATGACTTGTCTCACAAGTACATTTAAGACACAGTGCAGACAAGAATTTCCCCAAGGTGAAGACAGAAGCCGTTCCACTTTGATGGCCTCCACACATTCCACCTCATACTCATTTCCACAGCTCTGTAAGGAGAACTTAAAATGATGAGTAATTGTCATGGCACTAAGATCTATCTCATAGCAATTTTAACTGATAGCATTTGCATACCTAATGAGAGTTTACTGTCATCTTGGCTACTGATAAAATCCATTTCTAGTTGAAATACATGTTTCCATTTACACTGATCAACCGGTATTCACAATCAAGACCTCATTATCAAAGGTCAAAGAAAATTGTGATTACTGCTTAAAGCTGGTATAAGCAGCTGTAGAAAGCGAGCCAGAATGTCTGATGGACTATGAAAAAAGCTAAAAAGGCAAATTGAACTGTGTGCAACATATTCCATGATTCTAAGAATATAACAAATATTATGTTTGAAGATTAGCATTTCTAGTCATCATCAAGTAACCTAGCTAAATTTCATCTGTGAATACAATTTTTAAACTAGGATCTTTTTTCACCCCATTAACTTAACAATATCCATCTGCTGAGATTAAAGGCCTCAATAAATAAACGGGCAAAATCTATAGACCCAAAAACTTCAGTGCCACAGAAGAACAATTTTGCTTTTGGATGCCAGTGGTGATTGAGCCTTAAAACAATTGGTTGGTCCTCCTGTAAAATCTCAAGCATGTTGCAGATATAAGAAGCTGGGGATAAACACAAGGGCCACATTCTTGCTGCTGTGACACTGTTTCATTCTAAAATTATTTGTAGTCTGTATCTCCTATGAATATTACAAAAATACATTTAAAGAGAGTAATAACAATGGCTTAAGGATAACTTTTTAATATTTTCTCTTTAATATGAAAAATGGATTTTGGGATATCTGAGTTTCTCATCTTAAAGTGTTGCACTTGTCATTGTTAATAAAAGACTATTTAAAAAGACTACGACATGTTTACTAAGGTCTTTCAAAATATACAACTCTAAATTTCAACTCAGCTGAACACCAATATATGCTTAGCATCTTACAACAGTAAAGACAGCAGAAGAGAAACACACACATAAAATTCACTCAATTTGCCAAGGATGGCTTCTCAGTTTAAGTTTTTACCCTCGAGTCTTGCAGTAAAGCTACATTCCCCTTGGGAAGGTTGCTTCAATTTCCGTGTGGCCAGGATTTTCTCTTGTATTCCATTACCTTTACATACCTTTACTGTGCTGGCCTTATTTCAACAAAACACTTAGGCATATATGTATATTCATTCCTTCCAAAAATACATGTAACTTTGTTCTTAACCGTAAATATATCCTTATGCTGCAGTGAAATATGAGGACTTACTGAGGCACTGTTGTAGAACAAAGAACCAATGAAGGCACTGCTGACCTTAGTGAGAGATTAAAATCAAGGCGTTAGCTGGGTTTTAAGAAATTAAAGACAATATAGTTTCTGAAAGGAATTAAAGGCTCCAAGACAAAATTTTTCCTTGAGCATTGTATATCAATACTCTGTTTTTCACACCTGAAGAGAAAAATTCAGATTGCTAAATAAATACTTATAAATTGATACTAAATTAAGATTATTGATCTAGCACTAAAAAACTCCATTCCGCATTGCAAGACCTATAACTCTGGGTAAAAATTGGTGTTTTCGTCTTGTGTAGCCCCAAATTCTGCCACTATCTGCCCAGATATTATTCCTTCTTTTATTAATATTAATTTTGAAGGCTTCTAATGACATTTTCATCCTACATTGCTATTAGAATCAGCCCAGAGACAGGATAAATTTTTCAATAGAGTTGCATAAATGTGGTACACAAATGCCCATGTTTTTGTCACTGTTCCTACTCATGCTTCAGAATGCAGACTTGCTTACCTCCAGGGATTGCCAGAGAGCTTCAGTTCTTGTGGTTGCATGATTTTCACAGCAGATATCCTGAAAACATTTGAGTTCATAGAAACCACAGAGCTGCTGTGATTGCAGAAGAGATGTGGCCAAACCACATTCCTTCAAGTGAAAAGTGGCTTCTGGTGAGACAAATATGGTCTCAGAATAACAAAACTAGCATTACAGTGTAAAAAAATGAAAAAACTCAACAAAAAGCCCTAACTAAACAAAACCAAAAAAAACAGAAAAATACTTCTAAAAGTTATTTTAGACACTGGTTTTAAAATTATTTGGAGGAAAAGAAATAAACTTTATTTTGCACAACACTGCCATTTATAACTTTTCAATAAGTAAATAAGTGGTCAATGGGAAATTCTGCCCATCTGCTTTCTGCTCCATTGCCCATTGCTAACCTAAGAGTAGAACCAGGTGCTCAGATGAAAAAAAAAAAAGGGGTGGGGGAAGGAAAGACGTGAACAGATACAGCAAAAGGGAATTTGTGTTCCAAATTAAATTTCATAGTTAGAGAAAAATATTTTAAAATATTTTTCAAGATATGGATATTTCCTTTAAGACCTAGGATTCTCTGGCCAGATGAAATTGAAGAAATTGCCTGAAGACAGTATGCTGAAATTTTTCTATAGCATTCAGTGTCTGGAATGACTTTCTATATTTTGGAAAGGTTTCACTTCTGCATCTAGGAGCAACATCCTTTTCCTTCCTGGGTCAACTACATCACAACTTGAACTGTCAGTCATAAAGCTTATTTGGCTTCCTGGCCTATTTTTGAACCCTTCCTTCACCAACATTCTTGCTCTTGATTCTTGCTCTGTTATATTAAAAATAAATGTTGGCCATATAATAATTTATGTTTAAAGGCTTCATCTGATTGTGCAGGCTGAACAGTAATGTCACATTTTATGTCCAGCGAATGTTGATGTATGATTTCAAATCTTGTGTTTGAGAGAGGATTAAAGTCTACGAATGTCAGACCTCCCTGGACACACAGTTGCAGTTATTTTCTGCATAGAAGTCTTCAAATTAAGATATGCTTTTCTGGGTAAGGTGAGATTTAGGACGTGTCTATTTCAGAAAAAAAAAACAACTTTTGAATAGAAAAATACATTTTCTTGAGCAGTGCAAAGCCATTTTTACCCTTAATTTCTATTATTTCATTTATTTTTATTTGTCTTAATAAATTAAAACACAAACAGTTATCACCAAGATTACTAGGCATCAGGAAAAGAATACGACTTGTAGTCTAATCACAGAGGAAAACCTTGTTTACGTGACGAAACCCTCACAGTGGAAATCTTGGGAATCTTGGTGGGTAGAATCGCTCATTGTCAGAACTTTCAACAAAAGAGCAGCTGCAGATACTGAAAGCATTAAATAAAAAATACCAACAAGCTGTCTTACCTGTATGCACTCGACAGTAAGGAAGGGCAAACATGAGCAGGTAGTGCTTGTACATCAGTCAAAACTATGACAGCTACTGTGTAACATCTGACAACACTGACATGTGCTGTACTCCCTAAGATATTCCTCTAACTGAACCATAAAAAGACAAATAAATTAGTAATAGTACCTCGCCTGTCAATGTCCTTTCTTGCAGGCTTCTCACACTGTTGATTAGCATAGTTTGAAGTGGTTCATCAATACATTTACTTTCAGAGGAAAAAAAAAAAAGGGATGCTGAATTATTTTATTAATTTAAGAAAAAACAACAAAAAAGGGGGCACCTGATTCCTCATGATCACTTGTTCATTTCTAGGAAAAGGACAGACAAAAATCAGTATAATGCTTCCCTACTATTCAAACAGATCAGATTTTGTCTTCATTCATCTACTGTGTGGCAGACGAAACTCTCTTAACCAAATCAGTATTCCCATAAAAGAAAGAAATCAGATGGTCAGCCACTATGTGTCAGATTTTGTCCATATACCTGCTGCCTGACAGTAATTCAGCACAATATTTTTCCATAACACTTAATGTTTTTATAAAATATATGTATTTGTTAGTGATTTCTCAGTCTTTTGGCAGCTTGAGGTGTAATTATTGTGAAAAAGAAGGTGACTGGCAGTACTGTGTGTGTTCATGAGCACTGATCATCCTGACAAAGCTCACCCAGAGCCTCCACCCACAGTCCTGCCCGTGGGCTCCATCTCAGTTCAGGTGTGGGCTGTGCAGATCAGAGAAAACAAATCTGTGCAAGTAAAGATGAATACTTGCACAAATCTTCAAAACTGAATTGACATTTAGTTTTGATGGGAATATAACTGAGTAATGTGTTGGGGTTTTCATTTTCATTCAAGCCAAAGATTGTCCTGGTTTCACCTAGGGTAGAATTAATTTCTTCCCACCAGCTGTTGCAGTGGGAAGTGTTGCTGTGTTTTAGACTCAGAATGAGAATGGTGGTGATAACACACTGATGTTTTGGTTTTTGCTAACCTGTGTTTATCCTAAGTCAAGAATTTTTTTCCCTTGTCTTGTGCTCTGCCAGTTAGAAGATACACAAAAGAAACTGGGAAGGAGCATAGCTGGGATGGGTGACCAGAACTCACCAAGGGGATATTCCACACCCCAGAATGTCATGCCTGGTATATAAACTGAGGAGAGTTACCCGGAAAGGAGGCTGATGTGGGTTTGGGAGGGGGGGGTCTGGCATCGGTCAGCAGGTGGTGAGAAGTTGTATTGTGCATGACTTCATTTTTTCCCCTTTTTATTATCATGATTATTATTAGTATTTACCATTATTATTGTATTTTAGGGGAAAAAAGTAAAAATACAATAAAGGCCTTGAATGGATTGGTCTTTTCTCAAGGTGTCTGCAAATATGCAGGCACAGCCTTTCATAGAGACTGCGTCCTTAAGTATTTGGTTGTTGTGGGTTGCCCATGCATTTTTAGTCATTTTTATTGGTTAAAAATCATATATGGAAAACAGGGGGTGCAGACTTGGTTTCCATCATATAATACAGGGATTGTGTCCTGGAATCAACATAAAGCATATTAGATATCCATGGTTTACAGACATCCAGTACTTATCAATGTTTTATATCTGTTTATTATCCAGTGGCTCCAGGCCAACAGAAAAAAACCGAAATCCAATATGAATCTGAGACATTGTTAAAGACATTGTTTCCACATATCTTTGTTCTACTTGGGAGCACCAAACATAGGCAATTTTTTTCCTCTCTACTTTCTTTTAGTTACCCAACTTCTTCAATTTATACTGGTATTTCCATTATTTTGTTTCTATGGTATATTCAGTATTTGCTACATATCAGCCTATTTAATAATGAATCAGGACACGTAAGTAGCTTTCTGCTTTCAGGTTTTCTGCTAATCTGTGGATTACTATTTTATAGATGGACAAACCAAACAATCCTGATCTGCCTGGCTTACACAGAAAAGAAAATTTAAAACGTTATGATATCTTCTAATTGTTATTCTGTTCTTTCATTACTTAGAATAGCAACATAAGAAATAGAATATGTGATCACTAAGATATACTTGTTAACTGCCTGGTGGATGAGAGAAAGGCTGTGGATGTGTCTATCTGACTTCAGCAAAGCCTTTGACACCATCTCCCATGGCATCCTCCTGGAGACACTGGCAGCCCATGGCTTGGACAGGTGCACCTTTCACTGGGTTAAGAACTGACTGGATGGCCAGGCCCAGAGAGTAGTGGTGAATGGTGCTGCATCCAGTTGGAAGCCAGTCACTGGTGGTGTTTCCCACGGATCATTGTTGGGCTGAGATCTGTTTAATATCTTTAATGATGATCTGGATGAGGGGATTGAGTCCATCATCAGCAAATTTGCAGATGAAACAAAGCTGGGGGTGGAGTGACAATCTGCTGGAGGGTAGGAGGGCTCTGCAGAGGGACCTGGACAGGCTGCATAGATGGGCCGAATCCAACAGTATGACGTTTAACAAAATCAAGTGCCAGGTCCTACACTTTGGTCAAACAATCCTCTGCAGCTCTACCGGCTGGGGACAGAGTGGCTGGACAGTGACCAGGCAGAAAAGAACCTGGGGGTACAGATGGATGGCAGATCGACATGATCCAACTGTGTCCACATGGCCAAGAATGCCAATGGCATCCTGGCCTGTATCAGGACATGTGGCCAGCAGGATAGGGAAGTGACTCTTCCTCTGTACTCTGCACTGCTGAGGCCACACCTTGAGTGCTGTGTCCAGATCTGGGTCTTCCAGTGTAGGAAGGATGTTGATCTGCTGAAGCATGTCCAGAGGAGGGCAACAAGGCCAGTGAAGGGTCTGCAGCAGAAGTCCTATGAGGAGTGGCTGAGGGAGCTGGGGTTGTTTAGCCCAGACGAAAGGAGGCTCAGGTGTGACCTTATCACTCTCTACAACTCCCTGAAAGGAGGTTGTAGCCAGGTGGGGGTCATTCTCTTCTCCCAGACAACCAGAGACAGGACAAGAGGACAAGGCCTTAAGATGCACCAGGGGACATTTAGGCTGGACATTAAGAAAAAATTCTCAAGTGATTGGCATTGGAATGGGTTGCCCAGGGAGGTGGTGGAGTAACCATCCCTGGAGGTGTTTAAGAAAAGACTGGATGTGACACTTGGTGCCATTGTCTAGTTAACAGGGTGGTGTTAGGACATAGGTTGGATTTGATGATCTCAAAGGTTTTTGCTGACCTAACAGATTCTCTTATTCTGTAAATATCTAATCATCATTGCAGAATTCCGCATCTTTGTGCTCCATGATTTGACTAGTACATCCTGAAAACTCAACCTTTTTTGTCATTTTCATGATAAGTATCATTTTATATAGCATAATAAGGTGAAAATTGTTTAGTCTGTCCACTGAGTTGTGAAATGCTGCTTGTATATTTAAGAGGTTGAGCTATTATTTAGTAAGACATTATTTAAGCAAAGATTATTCAATAATTGACTGCCTTTCAAGTTTTGTACTTCATGCCTAGGACAAGACTGTATTCATCTTCTTTATAGATTCTTCATGGAGTCCCACTAAAGCCACTGAAGTAAAGGAATTGTGGAGGGCTGTGAGCCCCTGGCACAGGAGCTCTCTGCACATCCCTGGAGAAGTGAGGCCTGAGGGCAAAAAGAATCTCCCCAGGCATAAAGAAACCTTCCTCACACTCGGGATGAGTTCAGAGGCACTCCCAACATGCCTTGTTTATGGTAATAGCCCTTACCCCATTGGCCAAAGGATTTCCACCACACCCCCTGCCTTCCCCATAAAAGCCCCTGTTTGTGCCACCAGGTTATGTGGTCTTGTTCCTAGCCACCCCTTCACAGGATAGCTTACAATAAAGGCTACCTTTGGAACTGCTATACAAGATCCCTCTCTCTCTCCATCCCCAGAGTCTGCATTTTGAGTGATTTTACAAGAGCGGCATTATAAGAACTGAAACCACAAGAGCGGCATTATAAGAGCTGAAACCACAAGAGCTGAAATCACCTGCAACTGAAATATTGCTGTTCTTGCTGAAATCACTGGTCGCTTGGGGGCATTGCCAGGGATCCTGGAAGGGCTGTTCCCTGTGGGACACTCATTCCAGGAAGGCCACAGCACACCCATGTTCATCAGCATCGGAACCCCACAGCGAAGAGGAATATCATAGTTGACACTGAAATCAGAAAAATCACAGTCAGAAAACATAGCTATTTATAGTTTCATGTACACACTACTGTCATTTACATGCCTCCTTGTTCAGTCATGTGTAGCTAACAGTGCTACAGCCACAGCACAAAAACTGCATAACTTGCATTTACCTACACTGGGTTGCTTATTGCTCTTCTAGATTTTCCTTCCCTTTAGTAAGTAACTTCTTTACAGTGTAAAACAGAATGCAGTGCACACTTAGGTTTTTCAATTATTTCAATTCAGTGAGAGCACTCATCTAGTTTCTGGAAATAGGAAGTGTTCTCACATTTTCTTGTCATGGGGAGTCTGGGTATCCAGTTCCTTCCTGACTGACTTATAAAATATGCTTCCAGACTGTTGCATTATGAAATTTTAAAAGTTTCACGTGATTAACCATTGCTTAGCACAGTAAACAAAATGAAGTTGAAGGGCAAGTGGAACACATTCTTAGCCATCATGACAATTTAGGAATTTTGAAAACTTTGTATTCAGATTAGTCTGGTCTGCTTGTATTACTGAACACTAATCTGTCATGACCTGTCTTACCTATATGATTTCTGAAGATAATATATACTAGTATCTAACAATCCTTCCAGGCTTTCATCACTTGAACTCTCTTATATTTATGATGACTCTTCCACTGAGTAGCCATCTCCTTCCGAGAGCCTCTGGGTCTGTCTTATTTTTTCAATAACTTACTTTTCTTTTCAGCTATTATCATAAAATCTCAATTATTTTGGGCCTTGTTCTAAAATATTTCTTTATTCATGTTGGTAAATGCAGAAGAAATTCTTTATTGTGAATATAGGAAAAGCCTTAATAAAGACTCGCTTTCCTTATTCTTTATGCATTTAATAAAGCTACATGAATCTTAGGACTCATAAAAAACTCTAAAGCTCCTGATTTGTCAAAGGAGTGTAGAAAAAATAATAAATATAATTCTGGTTTTATGGATGGTTTAGGTCATTGACATTTATAAACTGGAAAGTTCAGAAAGTAATTTAGTTATTTATACTTAGAAGTATCAATATGGGAAAATGGCTTGTCATTTCAAAGAAGCAGCATTGAGGGGATTTTGCATGTTGACCTTTTGATCAGCATTTACAGCTTCTTTTTTTGTCTTTATACAGACCTAAATAAGTAATTTAGACAAAATAAACACAAAAAATCCAAACACATGAACACACACATGTAAGAAATTCATTCCAGCCTACCTGCTAAGCACAACTATTTTATATTTGAAAGTGGAAATAAAAGAGAACAGATGTACTGTTGTGGTGGCATACCAATACCAGGCTTCTGTCCTTGCACTTCACTTGTCATTGGGGTTAGTAAGCATACTTTATGTTGCTGTCCTATCAAAAGGAAATGTTATAATATGTTCTTGTTGAAAGATCCTCATTGGAAACTTTGCAAAGAGCAACGTCTGTCTAGACCTTTTCACCATCATATGCTTATCTCAGACTGTTTCATAAGCCAGATCCTGCACGAAGAAACAAATCCACAGCCTTTCTTAAGTGGTTGAAACTTAGTAAAAGTTTTCTTCTTCTTGAAGCTATCCTTCAGTTTGTGATATTTAATATAGAGTTTTTGAAAATTTTGATACTATTTTACTTAGCAATTAAGCCAATTATGACAATATTTTGTAAGTGGATGTGCAGTGGCTTAATATGTGTGACTTATGTTTCATTTGTTAGATAAAATGGGCTTCATATATCTCACTTGAACCCACACTATGGGATTTTCCATAAATGAAACAAAGACACTTTCAAGTCAGTCAGCCTTCACACTCAGCTAGACAGTGTGTGTGGTGCCACAGGACTCAAAGAGAATGATGAAGTACTCACTGAAGATGAAATAACAGTCCTGTTTCTTTGCCAGATAGTTAATACAGGTGTAAAAATTATTGACCAGCTAGCAGATGTAAAGAATTGTTGTGGTTTAACTCCAGCCAGCAACTAAACCCCCACAACTGCTTGCTCACCTCCCCTGTGCAGGGCTGGGGGAGAGAGCTGGAAAAGTGAGAAAACCTGTGGGTTGGTAAAAAGATGGTTTAATAGATAAAGCAAAATAAGAAATTCATTCACCACTTCCCGTGGGTGTAGTAGTTGCCTGGCTCACCTGGTTGCTCTCAACCAAGGCACCGACCCCCAAAAGCCCAAGGGCTCGCTTCAGGTGCGGCTGATTAAGGGTTAGGCGTGGGTATCTCACACAGGAGCAAGGCAGCCCGAGGTGATAAGCAGAAAAGGTGCAGTTAAAATAAGGCAGGGAGGCAAAGGGTTGTGGAAGGGGGTCTCCCCTGTGGTCTCCTTTATTGCAGGGTCAGGTGAAGGGATCCTGGAGGGAGAGGGACAGAGAGAGACTCCAGGAATCTGACAGTGTGCAACAGGTTAAAAGGGAGGGGAGGACTGGGAGGAGTTGGGAGGAACAGCCAATAGGATGCAGGGCAAGGGGAGGGAACAGGGGTTCAGGATCCAAAACAACGGAGGGGAGGGTACAATGAACTACAACCAATGAAACACTGAACTTAACAGAAACTTCTGGAAGGGTGGGTAGGTCTGAAGCCCTGAATATGCCTCCCTTCTAGAAGAAGGGGCTGGCCTCAAACTCTGGTCCCGCCTATAGAGTCCACCCCAAGGGAGGAGCCTCCCACATCCGAGGTGGAGCTGGAGTAGGAGGCAGCGGCAGCCTCCATAGGAGGACCTCCCACACCTCCCCTGTTTCTACTTAATGAATGCAGAATTTGATTGTAAATAACTCTGTTCATGACAAAGAAAACAACCAAAAGGAAAAACAGGAAAAGAACCATGAGTCCAATATCTCAGATGATCGATGCTCCCCACTGAAATAGTCCCATTTCATGAAATACCTGCTTCAACCACCCTCCTGATGCTTTGGTGACAGCCCCCACAGTGTGGGTCAGTTTCTGCATCGTCTCATTCAGCATCTTCTGAAACCACTCGTTGGTTTCGTATTTTATGTCCTTTATGAGAATGTTCATTTTTTCCAAGGAGGCATGTATACTCTCTGATTTCGATGACAAGTTGAAACAGCACATGCCTGCAGAGTCCTGACATCCATGTCCATGAGTGAGCAGGAGGAAGTCGATGGCCACACGATTTTGAAGAGTGGCCTGCCTGGTAACTTTCTCCTCTGATAGGAGGTCACTTAGGGCGTGAGAAGTTAATTCCGCTCACCTGGTCACCCAGCACTCAAGATGGCCCAATTCATCGAGTGCTTTCACAGCCGTCACCCAGGGCAGGAAAATTGAAACCGCAATCTGTTTTGACTTTGCCCAATGGTAAATGGAGGGATCACAATGAGGGTCTGTTGCCCTGACTTTTGCAGTTCTGGATGTTGTCATTCTTTTGTAGCTAGTTTCTCACATTCTTCTATGTAAACATAGCCATGTTATTGTAACAGTATCTTATCGTTTACATTCCTTTCTCCTGGGCACAGTAATTTGATGGACATTTCCTTTGACCACTGTGATTGAGGGACGACAAGCTCATTCCTCCAATGGACAGTGATTTCTTAAATGCATATATAATAAACACGGCGGGTCTCGCCTGGCTCTTTGCTCCTTGCTCTCCTGACAGGTGTTTTTTGTCTCTCCTTCTTCCTTCATGTCGTTACTGCGACAAGGGTCAAATTGTGTTGCACCCCTTTTATGAATTTTTCGGTTGCGCCAGATTGGAATTTGTGTCACGTTTGGTGTAGCAAGCGATAAACGCCCTAGGGTGCAGGGGCCTTCTATTAGGTGAGACGGGATCCCCTGCCATGCGTGATCTCCACATATGAGGAAGGTACCTTTAGAAAGTGCAAGGGGGTTGGGATAATACTGATCAGATGTGGAGGGAAGAGAGACATGAGCAATATCCCTGCACCACTCGGCTGCCGAGGTCTTGAAACTGTGCAAGCCCTACTTAGCAGTAACAAAAACATCCCTGAATTATTAGTGTTGCTTTGGTCATAAATGCAAAACATGGTCCCATGCTAGCTACTGTGATGAAAATTAACTCCATCCCAGCCAAACACAACACAAGAATGTAATGCATAGTAATATGTCAGTAATATTTACCTTAGAATGTGAGTTTATGATTGGGTGTTACATTTGACTGGTGTTCTTTTCAGCTCTGGAATATGGTGAAAATTCGAGACAAGAAATAAATTGAAAGGATAGTAGAACAAACACTGCACTCATTAGGAAGAAAGAGAAATTTTTAATGCAAATAACAACCATGTCTTTGTGAGAGACATTTATATCTGACTAAAAATCAAGAACCATTCAATCTTGGTCTGCATGTAGTGGACTTCTGTCACCTTCTACTTGAATGTGGGAAAGGTAAGTCAAATAGATTTCTTCCACTATCATCTCCCTAATAATTTGAAAAATACGGGGTCCTACTTGGGAAAAGAAGTATTTTCCTTGCCATTGTCTCCACAGTTCAAAAGAAATATAACTGTCCACTCATTCAGGTATTCTCCAGTGCTAGAGAGCAACTCCATGCCATCTCAGTTCAGCTTCCTGTGTGCCACAGCTTAGCTCCCCTCCATAGTCTTTGTCACCTGTTTTTCATCATGAACAGCCAGACAACAAAAATTTAAAGGAGAGATTAAAAGTGCAAGATTTTCAGTCCTGCCAGCTGGGATTTTGCACATGATTCAGGGTTTCCCCTGAAAACATGTTCAACATGTCAAAAAAGTTCTAGGCACTGAGGGTTTATCTTAGTCTGGGTTGAAAAGATAATTTCCACTGTCTGAATCTTTATAGTTCCGGATCATGTTAACAGTAAGAATGTTATTGGGGTTTTTACCAGAATAAAACACTGTTTTCTTGTTGTACATTGTGATATCAGCAGTTATCTCAGTAACCATAATTATAACTAGTAATTTTTTGTACTTTTTAATGGATATTCTCATACATCCTATGCATTAATTAATCATCAGATATCTCTGTGTCTGAGGCCGATACAGATGAAAAATTGAAGCAGTGAGGCATAGATTCACCCCTTTTAAATTTTGATGCAGCCGTTTTAAGTTAAAAACATCTATCTGCTACAGAGAGCAGAGAACTACATTCTTCTAGAGGTGATTCAGTCCTTAACTGGCTTGAACTGCAGTTGGGTGCTTGAACAGTTAGGAAGGATGAAATTGGGTACTAAATATTAAGTCCCTTGGCTATCCTTTAATTCTCAAAGCACTACAGAAGATATGTAGCTAATCTAAGAACTGACTTTCAGTCAGTTCTCATTGTCTTCCTTTTTCTTCCACAGATCATTCAGAGGAAAAAGATTTAGATATGGATGGGACAGTTCTATGAAAGCTGAGTCTTTCATACTGCAGTCAAGACATGTTTTAATGATAGTGTCCCAAACCACAAATTTGCAGAATTTAAAATGACAATACATCTGGTAATGAAAAGTAAATCCCTCCGTACATCTAAAACTAATACCTAAGCAGCAAAAATAGTTTTTAAAAGGGATTTTTAATTATTCTCCATAGTAACTTTCTCTTTTAGGATCACCATATGTACCCCATTACCCAGTGATCTCACTTTAAATTTGTATGACACATTAAGGTCTTATCATTCTGGATTGCAAAGGGATACATTAAAATGCCATGTACTTTACTATTTATGTTTCTCTGGCAATTAAAAAAAGAACACACCATGCCATTAATAGTGATTAGTATTAAGGTCACTTAAAATAAAATGCAGCTCAGAAGTATAACTGGATAGACGTTTGCAAAATTCAGACCTGTTGGCTGTAGCCATCATAACATGAATTAAATGATCAGTTATTAAGACAATACCAGAAATACTGTCTTCTGTTTGCCATTAGTTTCCTTCATCTTCCACTCAACTTGTGATTATAGGCTTTAATATCTGACATAAGTTAGGATTTTAATCAATCAATACAACACCAATACTTGAAGATAAGGTCCCTGGCTTAATCAGATGGAAATAATTTCTGGAAATTCCAGATAATCAAATTTGTACACACAATCCAGTGATTATATTGCCACAGTAAAGTTTTAGAACAGATGTCTGATGCTATAAAAACCTCTTTATAGGAGAATTTAAATCGCCCTTGTTCAGTAATGACATAGGTTATTAAAACACAGTTTTTGTAGTGACCTAATTAAAGCATTCTATCAAAAACAATCAAAGCAGCCACCCTTCCACTGATGAGGTTTTCCAACATCTAAATGCAGTCCTCATGAAAGCACATAATGAAAAACGGATAAAATTATGACTTCTACTGCAAAATTAACCTTCAGCAGTTGTTAATAAAGGAAAATAGGAATTCATACACCAACACATAAACTTTGTAATTGTGGACTCTCTTTTGTTGCCTTTTGCAGGATGTAAAGTGCACTGTTGTAATTATCATACTGGAAATGTTGTTATTGAACAATTCTAGGGTGATAATTATAAGACATTTTAGTGATGGGAAGCCTAGGGGTTAGACCATGGGCCCTTACTAACCTAGCTCTCTGTCCCCTGGGTAACTAACCTAGCTGTCTGTCTTCTGGGTAAGCTATGATTCCCTGCAGCCCTGTCAGACTTTTTTTAAACACACTCTTTGTTTTTCTGCAGTTACAGAGTGCAGTTTCTGGGTCCTTAATGCTGCTACTCCATGATTCACTATGCATCTGGAAGCAGCATTAAGATTTATTTTGTCCTTTCGGATTTGGATTTATTGTCCAGTGACATAAAATAGTATTCTCACAATGCTTCAACAGAAATGATCCTAGTCAATCCAAAAAGGTCACTGTGAGTTTTCATTCAGACTCTGCCTTTCAGAGTATTTTCTGAAGCTATATTTTCTTAAGTTGATCATCACTGCTAGCAAGCCTAAGAGAAACTGTGATATGCACTTTGCCTTTTGAATCCAATTAACAAAAATCTGGCAAAATATTTGAAAATTAGTTTCCATTAAAGTATTGCAACTTAGAAATTGCAAAATTCCAGTTCATGTAATGGATCTTACTTGACACAATTATAAATAGGTTATACCCTTGATTGTAGATAACACTGAATAGACTTTGGCCTGTCTTTCTTTCTTTCTTTCTTTCTTTCTTTCTTTCTTTCTTTCTTTCTTTCTTTCTTTCTTTCTTTCTTTCTTTCTTTCT
>VZRZ01004057.1:836213-852162 GCA_013398175.1 Climacteris rufus | reverse complement strand
TTCCTTCCTTCCTTCCTTCCTTCCTTCCCAATTTCATGCCAAATGTCAGAGTGAGGAAAAGATTTTTCAAGGCCTATGACTAAATGATTTTTAACCTTTTAATAATACTTGCACTACAGCAGGTAAATCTTAGTTTAGAATATGTTGTAGCTCTGAAATTTATCCATTCCATCTGAAAAATGTGTAGTAAACCAAAAGACAAAAATAAACTAGTGATGAGAAAAACCCCCATCACCATTCTTTTTCTCAGATAATCTACTCTGTTCTTACACACCTCAAAGATTTCAAAGCAATTTTGCAGTCCTTCTCTCCTTCTGTCTGATGCTAAATGTCTTAGTTTTCCTTTACGTGTCTAAACAGGGGTGTAAATTTACCACCCAAAAGGGAGTGGTTTCCTCCACACAGCCTTCTGGGGATTGACAGTCACACACACTGTCCCCCAACACATGAACTAATGTTATCTAGGAGAATACTACCTGACACGGAAAAGGAGCATACCAGTCTATGTGCTAATATTTAAGGAGCAGGCATAAATGATGGCCAGTGTTCAGGCCTGTGCCTTCATTGTGCTTTATCTGCTTATACAGATATAGCCGCTAAGGCTATATGAGCCCTGTAAATATCTGAATGAGATAACCAGATCAATCTTCAGAGTTGTAAGGACTAATTCACTCCCTAGAGAACACGACCTCTGGATATTTTCTTCACAGCAATAAAAGAACAAGCATGTCTGTGTAAGCCCAATGTGATCCCTCCCACTTAATGTTCTGAGATAATTTTCACTATTTTCACTCTCTTTTTTTTTTTTTTAACTGACTCAGTGTTTTTACTTTGGCACAGCTCTCACATTACCATGCTATTCTCTTGATATGATAGAAAATGAGTCTATCTGCAACTTGAACAGTAGAGCAACAATAAACCTCTGTAACTGAAATGCTAATCAACTCTCAAAGCATCTCATTTTTATTGCAGAGAAAATAAATTAATTTAGTTGGAAAAATCAGAGCAGGAACTCGCAAAAACTAGATTTTGGTTTTGAGAGAGGTGTTCATTTTTACTGAGTTTATATTCACCAGTGAACCAAAAAAACAGTTGATTTGCACACAAAGAGAAATAGAACTGGTGTGGCTGCACCTGTATCTTACATCAGGTGAACAGAAAGCAACAGAACAGATTGTGCCTGAGCTGCAAGATTGTAAGATATTGTCATCTTGTTTAATTCCTCTGTGACATCTTGTGTAGATATTTCATAAAACACCACATCAGTTGCAAGCTAGCTAGCATCTCATGGAGAACCTCGTAAAACAGTTCAAGGTCAAAAATAAGTTTTCTGCATATATTCATTTTTTTCTACAAGGTGGTTTCTCTTCTGACATAGTTTTTTATAAGGTCCTTGTAAAACTCCAATGCAATGCTCAGGAGGCATTCAAAATGCCAACTGGTCAGAAGTGTCTCTTTCTAACATCAGTTTTACATTAGAACTGAAAATTGGTTTGAGGGTATCTTTGTTTGGGACTTTGTTTGCTATGTTTCACACAGGGGCAACCTTACCACTTTGTACTATAAATTAACTGAGAAGACCCTGAGAATCCTAATAGCATTCCCACTCTGGACTAATGAGAAAAATGCCAGCTAGAAAAAAAGTTATGAACTTTCTGTCTACTTTCTGTCCTCAGTGTGCAAACATGGTCCCTTTATGCCTTTGGTCAGTTTATAATATATGGGGAAAAAAAAGTTGTTTTTGAAGGTAATTTTATTTCTATCCACTGCCTCAGACATTTTGCAAACTCATTTTAGACCCACACACTACAATGTGCTGTATGACAGCCCAAAGAGATAAACTAGGTTGCCAGACACTTGTGCATGCTATCTACTTAGTGATTTCTGAAAATAAAGCAGCTCCATATGAGCAGAGCATGCTTGGAGAATAACACATAATGAAGTCTGAGTCTGACATCAGCAGTTGTATCTGACACAGAGCATCAACAAGACAAGTAGCATGTAGTTCATTTGAAATGCCCTCAGAAGGAGGTGATTGCCTTGTCTGATGTCTTTCCTAGTGTTTTCAGAATAATGACTTGGATATCCTGTGTACTGAGCAAGCAACACAGAAAGAATGAATGAGGAGGAAAATGTTGCTGCTCAGATATTCAAAATCATAAAGTATGTGGTGGTTATATTGCCACAGAACAATAAGAAAAAATAATTAAAATTTTCAATAAAGTTTTAATTATTTGACTTTTGGTTACTTCTTTACTGCTGTCCTTTAGCCCAGTCATTATATTCCATTATGTTGCATAATATATTTTTTTTATTATGTACTTGATTATCACTCTTTAAACTAACTTCTGTACACAGTTATTTTGAAAGAGAGTACATTTTATTAGCATACTATTGGACAAAGCTGAATGTTAAAATTTTAAGAAAAGAAAAACTGTTAAATAAAAATTTCAGGCTAATTTTTTATACTTTCCTTCAGTAAATAACCTTTAGGAATTTACGGACTGAAATGGGAAGTAGAAGATGCAACATCTCAAAATTTATTTTCTGAAAACTCTGGCCATACTAATGTCTCACCAAAAATCTTTGTGAATATTGAAAACTTGATTCTTCCAGGGCATGACCTTTTTTCATTTTTTAGATTTACCTTTTTGAAAACTAACCAATGTGAAGGACACAGGTATAGGCTCTAAATGTAAGTTATTGAGTCCTGAAAAGCCTAAAAATTGAATATTAATCCACTAATATTAAGCAAAGGAATATTGACTTAGTTGTGTTTTAGGGTTCATGCAATTGCTTGCCTACAGGCTCTAAAAGCATGCAAACAACCTTAAGGTAGAAACATCAGATGGATGTTACTAGTATCCTATCCAGTGGATCTCCTTTCAACCTTATTCAAATAATTTTTATCACAGCTGATAAAACCAGTGTCATTAATGTGCAATCCATGTAATCCTTGACAACACTACAGTTATATTACCAAATATAACTTGGATTATTCTGAGAGAATATTTCTGTAGAATGGAAAGCTGATCTATGAGGATGCTTTTGTATACTCAATAACTCAAAGCTGTATGTATACTCAATGACATAGGTGTACATTTTTCTGTGCAAAATTATTTGAATTTTTACTTGTAGGAAGGTCTGGAATCTTTAGACTCTGAGTTTTTGATTTTTGGGTATTTTTATTTTGTCCTTCCTTCCCCTCTTTCTTTATGTATTTTTTACTAAGAAATAAAAATATAATAGTTAATAATTATCAGCAATAGGCATCTAATTAAACCCCCCCCACATTTTGTGGAAATTTAAAGAGAGCATCATTATCAGTGAAGTTATTAACTCTTGAAAGAACTAGAAAGTTTTGATGTTTCAATATTTTGCCATATTAAATTTCACTTTTCCAGTGCAAAACATGTTTTAACTTTGAAATTTAATACAGTCCATTAGATTAGAACAAATATCTTTCTAGAACTTTATAGAGTTCTTCCTTTTTATCTTTTTTCCCCATTTGTGAGTCCCATGCAAGGACATTAATGACCACAGGAGACACGAAGAACTGGAGAATCTCCTTCAAGGCCTCCAATTAATATCCTATATTTTAAAGCTCTGTTAGCAGAACAACATGGTTTGCTAATGGCTAATAATCATATGAAAAACTATTGCAGCTATACTGTAAAATGAGTTCAAATGTTTGTATCTCTAGTGAACAGAGTCTTCTCGAGATGGATTTTTATAATCACTTTGCACATGCATACATGGAAAAAAAATAGCAGAATGTACTGAAGCTATTTAGTTTATATTTGCAAAACGTTTATATGATGCACAATATCTGTTTATCTGATATAGAATGACCCTTGCTCATACTACTTCTTAGGTCTTCTTTATTATGCATGAGAAAAGGTGTGCAATTAGGTTAGGCCCTCTTCCCTGATGCAATAAATTCAAGTCAGTTCAGAAGCACACAGTGCATCTCCTTTTTTTTCTGTCCACGTTACAAATGGTCTATATAGCACCTGTGTGCAAGTTTGGCATATGTATCTATCTGCTGATACACACCCACATAACATGGGCCTTGCACTACATAAATTACTAATAAATAGTAGGTCAGGTTGACCAATAAATTCCAGCTGCTTTGTACTGCTCTATTCAATGTAAACCAGCTGCATGCAAGTCTCATCTAGCTGATCCAGATGGATTTACAGTTGTTTTGGCTTGGCCACACCACACAAATCAATCAGCATATATTGACGAGACTTGGTCAATACCTCCTTTGAAATTGCACAAAATGCATAAGAAAATTTCAAAAATTATTTTAAACATCCAGCTTAAAAATCAGAATGTGAAGAGATAAGGTCACAATAGTGAAGATAACCCATAAAGGTTAACCATTTAAATGATACATCTGGAAGAAGTTAAAGTACACTACAGCAATTAAACTCATGAATATAGGTCAGCACTCTAATCCCATGTCTAGTTTAATCTGATCTACAGAAAAGACAACTTTTAAACTTTTTTTTTCCAGTACAAGTTCAATGTGAAATCAAAATATCTAAAAAAAGGATGAGATCCATTTTGTTAGTGAAACAAACCTCATCAGAAACAATCTTGTAAATTATCTGTAGCTTAAAAACTTATTTCTGCCTATTCCTGGAAAGAATCTTCATAAGATCAGAGGCCTATTAAAATGAAGAAATGTTCAACATCTGTTTCTGTGTTTCATGAAGGCAAGACAAAGATAAATTAATACCATATGTGGACCAATATGATTCAAAAATCCAGATTTGTTGTAATTTCCAAAAATAGTTTGCCAGTTTGTATACTAAATAAAATCAGAGATAAGGATTTTCTTTTTAGCATGTATCCTGAAAAATTAAGAAGTTCCTCAATCAAAAATTAGAAAAGTATGATTTATATATAATTTTTTCTAACTTTTAAGGAAGAGAACTAAAGTGTAAAATAAAAGAGTGAGTATTAAAAGTATTATGCAAAAAAAGTATTTAGATTGAATGATGTCTTAGAAGTATCCAGACAAATTAATGTAAAAATATTGCCATTTGCCTTTGGCATTTGTATTTTCGTTTATTTTAGAGAGACCATAGCCTTTCAAAAACCTATTCAGTCAGGAAACATTATGTCCTAGGAAGGTTATGTCCTAGGATGTGCCTTGTAAACTTTTCTTTTCTTTTGCAGAGTAGTCTTCATTTGCCTATTCCCATGAAGAGACAATTCATGGACTCCTGTCACTTTTCATGAGCAATCAGGTTACAGGGTGTCTGCAAAGCAAGATGGTAATGTAAAAGGGTCGCTCAAGTTCCATGCTACAGTAGGTGCTAGAGGTTTGGGATTGCTGATGTGCTGTTTGGAGATCACTGTCTTTGTAGTTTCACATTGTGTTCTGATTTAGTGCTGCTTTCTAGATACTTTGCTTCAAAGATACCTCTTCCATTTATTTTTTCTTAGCTTTGGACTCTTGCTGGAATTGTGTAGTCATTTATTGCCCCAATATTCTCCCAGAGAGGAGTTAGAATTTGCTCCTAGATATTTGTGGAACAGGTTCTACAGTTTGTACAGGAATGGTAGCCTCGTTCAATGATAAAGTTAGTTCAGATCTACTCCATGATTGAAAGAACAGCATGAACAACATCAGGCATTGGTGACAACTGTATGTAATCCTAAATGTAATATCTTGTTGCTCTAAGACAGAAGAGATGCAGAAAAGATGGTTTCCTCAATTTCTTTCAGCCAGGGAGATTAAGCAATCCAATTGAAAATGTTTATGGAATAAAGCAGTAACTAACATATTGCCAAATTAAAAGACCAAGATTTTTTAATGAGTTTAAATTATTTTGAAATTTGATGACATTCTAGGTAAAGAGAAAGTATGTTTGGCTCTCAAAAAAAAAAAAAAAAACCCATGGTTAATGGATAAGTATCCTCCTATGAAAATGGTGTTCAAAAGCCAAAGTTCACACAGAAGACCAAAACAAGCAACCCCCCAGGGAAACAAACAAACACACAAACAAACAACAACAAAAAAAATCCCACTAAAACACCCCTAAAATAAAATTTCAAAATAACCCCCAGCCACCATCCTGTGATGTTGCTAACAGCCCCATGGAGTTGCTGCCACTGTGTTTCAGCTTGACAAGTAAAAGAGAAGAGGTTTTCACACCATATTTTTTTCAAGCTCTGTTGCTTGCAGGCCAGGGAAAAATGGAGATCATTGCTCTGGACTGTACCTTGAGAATTCTGTAGGGCTAGACTATGCCTTCTCACCTGAAATAGAGATAATAAGTCTTGCTCAAAAAGACTAGTAAGTTTCTAATTCTTTCCTCCCTTTTAAACACAAGACCATGAAAAACAACTAACAAATTCACTAGAGGAGGGTGGATTTTAATCATTTGTGCAGTGTAAAATGTGGAGGAGTGTGGGGAAAAACGACGGGAGACAAGCACATCCGATGACGATCAACAAGTCTCACTTCATTAGCTAAAAAGCTACAGTTTATATACACACTCCTCCCTTACTTTCTTATCTCTAACATTCTTGTTGTCTCCCTTCACTTGGCTAAGTCCTGTTTTTCACATCTTGTTATTGTACAACTTCTTGCTCAAGGACACAGTAACCTTGCTTCAGTTTGCTTTGTGGAAAATTACTGTTTTACCAGCTGCATTTGATCATGTCCTTTCTCCGCTAACCATGCATCAATAACACTCTCCACAGAGGAGAGATGAGCTGTAAAGTTTAAATGTTTTTCCTTCCTACCACTATGCTTGTGTTTGATCCATTTCTGTATTTGTCCCAAAGAGTCCATATATTAACTATTAGGTGACCCTGAGATTGGCTCAGTTGGTTAGAACATGGTGCTAATAACATCAAGATCACAGGTTTGATCCCCATACAGGCCATTCACTTAAGAGCTGGACTCAATGGGCCTTGTGGATCCCTTCCAACTCAGAATATTCTGCCATTCTAGAGACTTGTATAATAATTTTGGACAAGAAGAGGTTAGGAGAGGGTGAGTAATTAGTGGAAGAGAAGACTGGTGCCTTTCTCATTTATATCAATGTGCTTTCCCAACAATAGTGTCTTCAGAGGTGTCAATGTGGACTTATTTGCATGGATGTATCTGAGTGTTACATGATCCTCCTTTTTGTGAAACTTGATTAAAGGAACTGCTCTCAGAGGCTTAAAGAAACATTTGGGAATAGTGTGAACACAGCATTAACAGAATTCACCTGCCATAATATCGCTAGCTCCGGGGGCCTGCTTAAGGCCGCTCAGCGATATTCTGGGAGTGACCCTGGTTTGCCGGGGGCTGCAGCTTGCAGCTTCCCCAGAGACAGGGCGTTGTCCGGCAGCTCGTTAGTGCTGCCTCCTTTGTGATAGAGAGAGCCCCGGGCTGATGGTACAGGCGCAGACAGAGACAAAGACCCGAGGGAAGGGCCCTGGAGTGCTTTCCAGCTCTTTATTTCCCGGGAGAAGCAGTAGGGAAGGTAGGAGAGGGTCCAGGGTCCAGGAGAGGCGGCGCAGGGGTCCGGGAGACCTGAAGGTTCAGCTATCAAGGGCAAGGTTTTAGGGACAGCGGGGGATTTATGGGGATACAAGCAGGGAAAGTAACCAGTGGGGGTACAAGGATTGACATATAACCAATAGGGAACCGAACTGTTATGAAATTTCCGGAACATAATGTAGTAACCAACCGAAATATGTAAATGAAGGTACAAGGGGCGCTGGGGGTGAACCAAAACCTCTCCCTGAGCAGGGGGAATGCCTCAGACTGTGGCAACCTCAGGCTGTGCCCACCAGTCTTGAGCCTGTGGGGCTGTGGCTTTTGCCACATACGCTGCCACACCATAATACTTGATTTTACACTGAAAAGTTAGTTTGAAATGTTTTTTTAGGCAAACATCAAAATTATGTATTGAATTTTCATTTATAGGTGCTAGATGACTTTAATTTCAAATAGTGCAGAATATAATTGCAAACAAACTATAGATTCAGAGCTTGAATGTCAGACTGGATCTTCAAAGAAAATTCATATGGTTTGGTTTACTGTTAGTATATAGGTTTTTGATGAATTTCTAAACTCTCATTTCAAGATGGAAGTGCCCTTACTATGACCCTCTCCATCAGAAAAATGTTAATCTGCAGTGAAACATATGGTTTTCTTACTTTTGGAAACAAAATGAAAATTAAACTTTCTCTAGTCATATTTTATTTTAATTTTTGAACTTTGGAGATGTGGAAATCTCAAAGGAAGCCCCCTTTGGAATTTATGATACTTCCTATATTTGGAGGGTTTTTGTGTAGCTGCAAAGTATTTAAAAATATTCCCTATATACATCAGGAAAAATAGGTGGAGAAGATCAGGTTTTATATGCAAAATATAACATCAATGTCTACTGACAGATCGTACTAAGAATTTTTAGCGGCATGTTGGGAAAATGTTATGAAACAGCGAGAGAAGATGAAATAATCCAAAGTCAATATCACTAGAAGGATATATTTGTTCAATTTGTATTTCATATGTAAATAACAGTACACTTACAAATTTTTCTCACTGAGAAACAACACTCAGTATTATCTGATTTTAAAACATTAAATTCTCATCAGCAGTTTGAGAAAGAAGTGAAATTTAAATCATTCAAGTCAGAAGAGCAAAATATTTAAAGCATCCATCATGTAAATGCATTCCTTAAGTGTGCTGTCCATCATATCCTGGTGTCACCATGGACATCAGGATTAGAAATTTGCCCCTCCATCATAGACCCTTACAAAAGAAGGACATAAGGCAGCATGGCTGGAGTGAGCATTTGGATACTGCTGTGATTCCTCTCTCTATTTTTCTAGCTTTTCCACATCTGAAGGCTCCAGACTGCATCTATTGGCATTATCTCTGAGAACAAAACAACTGTTATTCTAATTTAGAAAAGATTACAAGGGATAGAGTGAGTGACCCTATTTGCATCACAAGGGCAATGCTTGGAAAGGTATATTATTTTATACAACAAATTAGTCTTTCCTTATTGTTTTGTGCTCCTTTGTACACTTGCAACTTTGATTTAGCCATAGAGTCCTTGCAAAAATAGAAAAGAAAACCAAAATACTGAATAATCTCT
This sequence comes from Climacteris rufus, assembly GCA_013398175.1. Lineage (NCBI taxonomy): Eukaryota > Metazoa > Chordata > Aves > Passeriformes > Climacteridae > Climacteris > Climacteris rufus. The sequence goes on along the minus strand of VZRZ01004057.1, from coordinate 843,040 downwards.
TCTATCTTTTAGTGTTAAATAAAGAACAGAAAAAAATAGTGGCAAAACTATGAATTCTAAGATAATCACAAAATGTTGTGATGAAAAGTAAGCCCGAGTGCCTACTGACAAAGAAACCCATAAGAACAGAATCATGCACGTGTTGTATATATACTGACCACCCTCTAGTAAGAGTCCAGTATCACACAAGAGATTGATTTAAGTAACTTCCCATTTCACTGAGGACAGGAAACCCTACCCTTCAGCTGGGTAAAAGCAGCAGCACTGGAACTCATGCTGTTGCTGCATACATGGGTGTGACAACATATGCTGGTTGCTCACCTTTGCACACAATTAAATAGCTGCAAAGCACCTAATCTCACTCTACAGGGAGCAGCCATTAACGCCTAACCTTTATTATGCAGGATAACGGTCTCCTTTCCTCACAGTTTATGTGTGACAGCTTAGTCATCTGAGTTCCATTCATTCTCACAGCAGGCATTCAAGTTACACTACTTGAAGTTGACTCCTATGAATGATCCATAGATGGTTTGAATTCCTGCCAAAGATAATATATCTACTGAGGAAAGAAGGGAAAGAAAAAAAAAAAAAAACAGAAAACAATCAAAGAATAAGCTTTATGGGAAGAGCCGCTTCTTTTCCCATAAATGATGAATCAATCCATTATATTTGTGATAATCAATACCATGGATCCTCTTCACGTCAAGGTAAAAAAATCCCCAACTTGATAAAGAGACAAATCATTATTAATTCATTCATTGCAATAACAGTAATCATGACAAGCTAATGTGATATTAATGTGGCTGTAATGTGTACTTCCATAGATAGGAATTTCATTGTAATATAGGAATTAACTAATGTACCATGGTTTTAAAGAGTTATGTAAATTGATAAATAACACTGAAAAGCTTTCTAAATAGGGGTATGCTTGAATCTATTGACATGCTACCTTCTGGTGCAGACGGGAGGGTACCCACATCCTGCTCCCATGCCCACACTTGCAGGTACACTAACTCTATGCTTTGCATTTCCCATGAGTTATTGCCTACAGCAACAGCCAGTCAGCTTTTCAATGCTGTGGTCCTGTTCCAGGAAATATTGATGTGGAAGATAAGTATTTCTGGGAATGGAATCAAAGCTGTAATGATGCTCACTGGTGCCTAGGAGGAGCTTGGGAGTCGTGTGCAAAAGGTGCTCTGAACACCTTTGCACATTGCAGGAGAGGACAAGCTTCCCAGATATGCCTCCCATGAGAATCTTCAAAACTGAGTTCTGCCATACTGTTACATTAATTATGTTGTGTTATGGGTAATAATTCAAAGCAGACACATTCATTAACAAATCATTTCAGTATTAGAAATTAAGTTAGTTCTGTAACTATACTTGGAAGCTCAAAACACCTAAGTCATTGCTTTACTAAAGATCCCATATTTATGCTTCCTTTGAATGAACAAGTTTCAGTGAGCTAACGAGCTTGCATCAGCACAAACTGTATCTCTGGGTGTGCAGTTCTGCATTCTTGGTTTGTATTTGTAGACACCTTACACATACAGAGCACAAATGTTGAACCAGTTTTCCATAGGACGTTAGTCTCAAAATTTTTCATCTACACCAAAATCAGTGCAGACTAATCTGAAATATTTTCAGAGCACACTAATATAATTATATTTAGTAAGAATTATCAGAATTTGCATCTGACAAATTGTTGTTCCATTCAATGCAGCAGCATGCACTTTGACCCGCTTTGGTAATTGGAAACAAAAAATTACTGTATTTAAAAAATATTTTATTTTAAAAATATTTTAGAAATTCCCTCTGCTATCCTGTAATTTAGGATAGTTTTTCAGACCTCTGGATGACTTTTATTCTTTATGATCTTATTTTATATATATAAATATCTAGATTTTTTTCATCTCATGTGGGAAAGCAAAGGGGGGAAACAACAATTGCACAAAGTTATATGTCATGAATAGGCTTTGAAGCCATCAACATTTGCCCAATACTATAACCTATTACCACAAGAAATTCTTCCTACTCTACTTTTAATTAGCAAAACCATTAATGACTTCTGTACCTTAGCTGCTTATCATAAAAGTGGGCAGTTAAAACTTACTGACTTCCATCTTTTGTCTGTCTTGTCTGATAACCCTCAGGGAAAGCACTTTTTATAAGTACATAATACAATAGGACCTAGATCATGGTTGACATCTTTACTGAGATCCTATCAAATGGTCATAAGCAATTACTCAAAAGGAGCTTTTTCAATGAATGAGATTTGTGATAAGCTGGGAAGGTTAATATTTCTGTCAAGAGCATAGATATCTATTCATTGCATGATCTGGATCACCACAGAAATAGTACAATATTCAATATTAGAGAAAAAGAATAGAGTTTCAAAAGTATTTTTTGTTAAAAATCTCTGGAATATGATCACAAAATATTTTGTTTTAATATCACAGCAAATGGCTATTTTATCCAAGCTTCTGAATGGTTTTGTATCAGGTGACAAAACTGTATACCTGGAGGCAAAGGCACACAGTGGACATGGGATGAAGTTTGGCTATAGACTTAAGTATAATTTTAGCTTCAAGAAATATGAGTTTCATATGCCTGTGATATTAATTTAAAATTATTTTAATTTACTCTATTACAAACCAGGAGAAAGAGAACAGTAATTTTAAGAATGTTCTGTATTTTATCACGTTTTTTTTGAATTGAAAGAGTTAGCTTAAAATAATTCATTAATATTATAGTGTTGATTTTATTTCTGTTATCTGTCTATTTCTCTTATTCTTTTAAAATTATGACAGACACATGAAGATAATAATAACAATGGACCACTTCTTGTTTTTTCACCTTTACTGTTTTAGTTTCAAGTATTTTAACAATAGACATAATTTTCAATATGTTTCTGACACAATGCTGGAATTGAAAAGAAAGGAAACAGAGGATAAAGGGAAGGTCAGTATCTGTTATTCTCATAATAAATCACAGACGTCTTATATCTTAACCATGTCTTAAATTTTCTTAGCAAACAGACTGGGAATTTACTTATTTTTTTGAGAAACAAGCCCAAAATATAACAACACGAAAGCACTCAGTAAGCCTCCAAATCTCCTGATGATATGCAGAAACATGGTGTTTCTTAGTTTGTTTTCTCTTTAGAAATGGAAAAATAATTATAAAGCATATTGTGCTAATAAATCAAAAAAGGCGCTTGAAATAATCTCATAAAATGTTATGGCTTAAATAATGCCCTTCATCAGTATTCTTTGTTTAACATTTTATGTTTATTGATAAATGAAGATGCATTTAAATAATTCAAACAAAACATTAGCTGCAAGCAAGGAATTAATAATTGATAGGACTGGAAGGGTTTTTTTCACTTGGGAAATAGATAATATTAGCTTAATGTGGGGTTGTAGGAACAGAGGAAATGTAATGGATCTGCCTGCTTTAAACTGATGATTTTTATTGTGGTCTGAAAGTTGCTACAAAGGCAAAAGCAGGACAGATCTGTAACTGCAATAGATTTCACTCATAGGAGCTGACAAGGCAAACTGTGGTTTGATATACCAGATTTATACAGGGTAGGGGATCTAATAAACTTAATGTACGCTAAAGGGAAAAAAAAATACATGCTATTAAACTTATGTCTGAGAATGTCCAAAGGACAAAAACACAACTGTTTGGAGGATAAAAATGTTTGGGTTTTTTTCACCTCAGTTTTGTTTCATGTATATCTTCATCCAAAGTTTTCTCTAAGTCAGGGATTCACTAACAAGGATACTGTAACACAGAAGCAAATGCATTTTTGAGGATTCTCAGAGGAAAACCATTTAGTCTAGAAACTCTCATCATAAAGTTTTCTTTATGTTTGCCTGTGAAGATGCCAAACCCTTCCAGCTGCGCATTTGAACAGGGAGATGTAGAAAAACAGCTTTGTCAGGTCCTCTCTTAGGAAGGAAATCTCTGTTGGTGCTTCTCAAGTTGTGCGTGCTGATAGCAAACCCACAGAATTACTTTCAAATCAGTTGTGCGACTTCCATTTCTATTTGGTTTTGGAGATATGAGATTCATGGTGATCTGAAAGTCTACCAAATGATATTTTAATTGCTATATGGCACTTGTGAATCTATAATCCAGATGTTCATATTACAGTCTAACAGCCAGAGCTTGCATTTGCACATGTAACTAACCTTTTACTTCATTAGTTTGATATGCAGGACAAAAATTAAAATTAACTAAAAATATTGTAGCATAAATCTATTAATAATTTCATAGATGTTACTGGTCCAAAAATATAAGACATTTCAGGTATTTTACTACATAATTAGTAAATTAATATTCTTCAAATCAAAATCTTTTTGACAGTCATAAACAAGAATATAAAAGCTGTAATCTGATCTGAAAACCAATAGCATTTTTCAGGTTTTAAAAAGAAGTTTGAAAGATTACAGCCTTCTTGTACTTGATCCTGACTACTAGAAACCATGTGATTATGATATCAGGGTTTTACTTAATGGTAGTGCTAGAACAGCCAAACACTTCTAATAAAAATATTAAACAGAGCATTCTTCATTACTTAAACCGTTGTATCTTGTGTCATCACTTACGAAAGATGAATGTGCCATATTACTGAAAAAGAACAGTTGTGTTTTCTACCTATTTTTTTCAGGGGTAAATGGTCATAAAGGGATCAAGGCAGTGAAGAATCAAGTTCTGTATCTCTAGTTATGTGTGCCAAGTTCATACCTGAACATATCCAAAAATAGGTTTTCTGAAGCAGACAGATTGTAAGCCTGCACAAAATTGGTTTCAGAAATGCAAATGGGAGAAAGCAGCTTTGTTTTCCAGCCATTGCAACACTCGACATGACATTTAGATAGACTTGCTTGCATTGACAGTAGGCACATATGTCTACTATTTTGTTTTAAAATATATGTATTGCTTTTAATAACAACATTACAGCTGTTCACAAAATGACGCCTCTAGACAGAAGAACTACAATGAAAAGAGAGTATCAACAGAAGGACTGTATCTGCATGCAACTCTGCAGTTGCCAAGAAATGAAGATATAACATATGGTCATTTTGTAAAGGTGAGCTGAACAAAAAACAAGCAGCAACCTAGCCAATTTTTGTCATTTGAATTCTCCTGCTCAAAACCCAATTTACTTTCATACAAGTGTTGCTAATTTGAATGTTATATTTATTAAAATATGATACAGCCAGCCCTGCAACTGGGAAAACCATTTAAAAATAAATTTGTGAAAAGGTACGTTGCCAATTTTTCACTTGTCTAGAGCTATCCTTTAAAAATTAATGTATAATTTTGCAGCAGAAGAATCGAATGCTATTAACAGCTTGCTAGTGTGAAGAGAGGAAGTTGTAACTTATATTAAATATCCCACTGTTGATATGCCTATGAATGTCTTCCCTTGATTTATCTGTTTATTGAACTGCCTTGGAAGGGCCACTTCTCACTGGACTGCATGGGGGAACGTTAACATAACTCAAGAGTCTTTGATAATCTTTCTGGACATCACCCCAAAGTGACAAGATTTAGGAAAAAAACTGATAAGCTTGGAAATGTTTCATTTTCCAATGTAGCAATTTATAGACTCTGTAGGGAAAGTGTGGGCTCCAGACAAGCTGCTGTTTTAGGCAGCATTACTGGTTTTATACCCAAATAATCAACAAAAATTCATAGTTGTGTGGGTGTTTTTCATCAACAGAAAAAAACCAAACAAACAGATCCTTGATCTAATTCTGCTTACTTATAATGAACATATATATCTTTGACTCCCTGAGTGCCTTAGGAAAATAACAGGAAGGCAGCTTTTTTACACTTGCAGCACTATATGCCAAGCTCCTTTTTCCTTTCTTTTTTTTGCTATTTCAGACCTCCTCACAGATTCACTCTAGAGCCCTATACATACATGGTATTTTCTCAACATTTCCTGTCTTGTTGAGTTCCCTATGTCCTACTTTCCACAAAGGCAGAACCTTTACAAACAGTAGCCTAAATTGATGTATGTTTTTGAGATTATGAAATATGCCTGTCCTTAGAATAAAAGGCATCAATTTTCCAACTGCCTTAAGACTTTTTTTATTTAAACTGTTACATAAAGCAGTTACCATTACTTATTTTGTTTCCAATTCATTTCAGCTCTGTCCTTACCAAGACTATTCATAATGAAGGGCAACAATATATTGCAAAATTGTTTAATCTCAGCTACGAGTTACGGTGTTTGCTAGCAAGACCCAGTTGTTATGTGGTGTAGTGGTTTAGCCCCGGCCAACAGCCAAGGCCCCGCTAGGACTGCTTTTTCCCCCTTCCGAATTGAACCATGTTACTAACCATGATAAGACATGCTGGTAGAGGAGCAAAATCAGGCTGAGACAAGGTCAGAGCTTCTAAGTGATAAAGTGAATTTATTACAGAGTCAAAGGAGCAAGCAAAAACAACGGAACATTTTCTAAACATTCTTTCCTCTGCCGTCCTCCCATCTCTTTCCCCCCCCACCCCCCCCCAGGCAAAGCTTCCCAGCCCTCTCTCTCCTCCCAGATCATAAGGGGAACCCAGGGAGGGGTTTTATCTCTAATGAGTTTAGTCCTCAGATGCTCAGGTGTTTCCTCTTCTTAGCAATTATACCTGGAGGGGTCTCTCTCTCTCTCTCCTTTGGCACCGTCTCACGGTTTGCAGAAGTTGGCATGCAGCCCACCCGAAACTGCCGCTACTGTTTCCTCCCAAATCAGGCCGGTCCACACTTAGGGTGGGGGTGACTCAAAGCTTCTTTACCTCACCGACTCCTGCAGTTCAAC
>VZRZ01004057.1:821061-835996 GCA_013398175.1 Climacteris rufus | reverse complement strand
GCTTCTTTTCTTTGGCAGACTGGCATCATTTGCTGGCTTTCATAGCTGATGTTTCAGTTGTTTTTCCTAGTTATTTGCTATACTCCTTCTCCTCTGCCTAATCTACTACCTACATGACTACAGGGTTACATGGCGCACGCGCATGCGTGTACTACAGAGATTGCTTCTTAAATATACTGTCGCAGAGGCGTTTCTGTCCTTCCTAATTGGCCCAACTGTGGAAAACAGCACATCAATCTCCCAGGAGCCATCAGAGATAGGCCCTGACTGGACAGCTGTGGGAGCTTCTGGAAGCTCCTTACAGGAGCCATCTTTTGGCCCCTACCACACCCAAAAAGCTAGACCCCCCCAAACTTTTCAACCACGACATGTGGCCAGCAGAGTTGGCTTAAAGAACTCCTCCTCATTTCACTGGACCTGAGTTCTCAAATGTCAGTTCCTGTAATACAGGTTTAAATGATAAAAACAATAAAGGAATTAAAAAATATATAGAGAGAGAACTAGAAGAGCTGTGTACCCCAGTTCCCTATCAAAACTGCTTCAGCCAGTACTATTTGCACAAAAAACTTGAGCACAAACTTATCACATTAAACTGGGAAGAAATCTCTTGGGCAGGAAAAGAAATTGCCACTGCATCTCTGTAACAGTCCTGATGAGAGATGAGAACTTGGGAGAGAGAAATGCCTGCCTGCATTACAGAGTGACTACCTAATTTCTAGGAACAAGTCAAAAGCTGTGGCAGTGTTTCTGCCCCAACTACTCTCACTGCTTCAGATTCCAGAGTCAATGCCCATGTAAAACTCCAGATCATCATGACAGCTGTTGGTCAAGGTGAGAATCAGATTTTTTAAGACTACTAACACTTGCATCTGGGTCAATAGGACAAAGCAGTGGGAGAGCTGAGAAAAATCAGGACTTGCTAATTAGGACAGTGCTCAGTTATCCCCATCTAAGAAGAATCTTTTGGTTTAGGTTAGATGTTATGGGGACTATCAAACAAAATATCCTGCAATGCAGTTCTTTGGTCGATTAGGTTAGCCACCACATTTTCGGTCAGTTCTGCAGGGAAATCAAATGCCACAGCAGTTCCCCTACACACACTGAGGAGAGTACAATGAGATCCTCTGTCACTTTTAAGGTCTTTCTAGAAGAGATTTTCAATTTAATTCACTGCTTTTCATGGCTGTAGGTTGAAGGAAATCTTATTTGAGCTGCTAAATTTCAAATATTAAACTGAACCTGGCATACTTTCAGGCTATTTCTGAGAAGCATATGATGCCTGGAGTCTGCTGCACAACCATTGTAGGCATAGCTCTTTTTAACCCACAGCAACAGTGTTTTCCAACCTACCCACTCAAGTACAGTCATCAAAGTCAATGTATATCTGGTAATTAGGCAGAATGATGAGCCAGCCCTTTCTCTTTATGATAACAGGAAAAATAGCTCATGTAATACAACACTGTACATCGATCCTTTTTTGATCAAGGGAAAAAATTTTGCAGAGGCATCAGATCATCAGGAAAAGAGACAAGTGTGTATCTCTATACAGCCTTGATAAAAGAGTCCCTTGTGCATTAGATACTGTTCTAATCCCTTCAGTGTTCCAAAATATAGACAAATAAAAGTGAGTACAGCACAAGCCAAAGAAATGAAAGTAATATTGAGAGCTGTGATCTCAATTTAAGAAAAGCTGAATGAAAACATATATTACCTTGAGTGAAGATGAAGTGATAACATGATAATTATCTTTCCATTTCTAAAGATTGTTTGGGTTAAAAAAAATATTTCTGAGGTTAAAAGGCTATGTCAGAAAAAGATGACAAATTTTGGTAAGGGCAAATTTTTGCTGAATATCAGAAAACACTTGCTTAGCTTTCCACAGGCTGTAAAATAGAGTTTCTCACGGGAAATGGAGAAAGCCTGGGACTTTTCAGAACAAACATGAATAAAACACAAAAATTTTACTGCAATGCTGCCGATGTGACCATCTTTTAGTTCTAGTTTTGTGCATGTGTGTTGCAAAACTTTTGTTTGAGCACGCATGTTCTACTTTAGCTATTTTATGGTAGCTTTGTATAGCAGTTTCCTTATTCTTATTCCCTTTTCTTAAAACAAAAAAAAATCTTCTCCTAGCAGATAATAGTTTTTACTACAATTTTTTCTATTGGAGTGTTTCTCTCCTGTAATAATGAAGGAACCTAAAAGATATGTATTACTCATTTAAAAAAAAAATAGATATTTTTGATAAGGATGATCATTCATTAGAATGGAATATTTCTATGCAATTTTAATTTAGTAGACAAGAAGGATCTCAACAGAACATCTGACTTTGAAAATTCAAACCTGAATTTTTTTCTCACAATTAAGATATAAAGATACTTTAATTCCTTTCTTTATATTTTGTCTGATTTAATCCTTACCCCTCAACTTTTTAAACTTCCCAAGAAACAAAATAAACATTTCCTCTTCAACGTACTAGTAGCAAACTTAATTTTTCTACTTCACAGTGTGCTTTTTATTTTATTTTATTTTATTTTATTTTATTTTATTTGTTTTATTTGGTTTGGTTTATTTCATTTCATTTCATTTCATTTCATTTCATTTCATTTCATTTCATTTCATTTCATTTCATTTTTTTTCTGCTTCAGTGTATTCAGAGGTTTTCCAAGACACTCACTGTAGCTTTCTGATTTTGAAAGAATGTTCTGTTTCTCTGGTCTGCCTCCTTTCCAGCACTGAATAATGATAAACAGATCTTGCAAAAATCTTTTCACTGATGTTTAAAGTGAGGAACAAAATTCAGAGAGAGATAAGGTATCACTTTTCACCAAACATGTTACTCTAGCTGTATATCCTACATCTTGACTTGATGCAATGTTTATAACAACACATTTTATGTATAATGCCATGAAGTGATGACAATCTGCTCTACTGTCATGGTGTGATGTTGAATTAATAGGAAACAAGGTGAGGGCAGAGCAGGCAATCATTGTATGTGTTAACTTCATGATTAACCATTGGGTTCTTAATAAAGTCTTACTCTACAGAACAGACTGCCAAATATTTTTGTCACTTCTACAATATTTTGTCAAAATATATGACCTTGAAAGTCACCTTTGAAGTTATCTTAATATTTCATGCAACTGAGACTAATGCAGATTTTATGAACTTCAGTGAGAACACACCTGATGTGTAAAATAGTCCCTAATAAAGATAGAAATTCCTAAAAATAAATCTCATGCAGTGAGGTGTGTTGCAAGAGGATGTACTGCATTTCTCTCAATTTAACTAAGCTTATTGCATGTTATTCATTAATTATGCTAGAATATTTCTCCTTAAATAGAAAATAGAATAATTGGTAAATAACATTTCCAAAACAGTTTGTGAAAACTGTTTGACAGACTACAGAGATCAAAAGCTCTTGCTCAGTTTCAAGATCATCAACTGCGTACTGCAAAATCATTAGTTATCTTGCTGCACTAGTTCAAGAAGAACATCACACATGCCCTCATTGCAGAGACTTATTATGACATAAAGTAGTCTCTCCTTCTTATCTCTCAGTGAAACTACTTAGACCTTTTGCACCCATGGTATATGAGATCATTGGTCATTTTTGCCTACAGGCCAGACTTTATCTAGCAAACTCAGGCTGATTTTCAGTAGTTGTTGATATGACTATTGTCTCCATGATAAGGGAACTATACAAGGTGAGATAAGGAAACACAGTGTGTTGGTTTTGCAGGGCCCGTTTTTTTGGTAGTGGGCGGGGCCACAAAGATAGCTACTGTGCAAAGCTGTTGGAAGCTTACACCATGTCCAGCAGAGCCAATCCCTGATGGCTCTGAAGATAGACGTGCTGCTGGCCATGGTTGGGGCAATTAGAGATGGAGGTAACACCTCTGTGATAACAGATTTAAGAAGAAATAAAAAAAAGTTGGTTGCACAGTTTTTATTCTAGTTAGACGAAGAGGAGGAGTGAGAACATGTGAGAGAAACAACAATGGAGACACCAAGGTCAGTGAAGAAGGAGGGGGAGGAGGTGCTCCAGGTGCTGGAGATGTCCCTGTAGCCTGTGGCAAGAACCATGCGGAAGCAGCGTCCTCCTGCAGCCATGGACGTCCACAGGGATGCAGAGATGCACCCTCAGCCTATGGGCAGGTGCCCACGCCAGAGTGAGCAGATGCCCAGAGGAGGCTGTGGTCCAGTGGGAGTCATCAAGGATAAAGAGGCTTTGTCCCCGAGTTGGACCAGCCTGTCCTTGGAAGGACTGCACTCCGTGGCAGAGGACCCGCAGCAGCAGTATCGGGCAGGTTGTTTGCGGTGGAAGGGGTTCATGTGGCAGCAGTTTGGCAGGACTGCTGCTCGTGAGGTTTGGACCCACACTGGCATAGTTCATGCAGAACTGTCCCCCATGGGAAGGGGATGCCACAATGCTTGCAGGGAATTGATTCCTCTTCTTAAGCAGTAGAAGAAAAATCCCAGGTGTTGAACTGCCAAAAAAACCCCCATCCCTGTCTCCCTGCACTATTGGGGGGATGGAGGGAGGGGCTGGGGGGAAAAAGATGTTTCAAGGCCTCATTTTCCTTCTCATTATCTTTCTCTGATTTTGTTAGCAATAAATTCACTTACTATCCTGAAGCTGAGTCTGTTTTGCCCTTGATAGTAATTGGCTAGTGTTTTTCTCCTGGTCCTTATCTCAACCTCATGAACTCTTCATTAAAGCTTTCTCTCCTCTGTCCAGCTCTGTAGCAGGGGAAGGTGAGTGAGCAGTAGTCTGTGTGTGTCTGGTGTCTGGCCAACCTCAAACCATGACACATAGCAAATAAATTCCTGTCCCATGAAGCTTATGCCCCAGGTATGAACAAGAGACAGAGAGTAGAGTATAAACAAGTAATAATAATGGTTTCTTAAAAGTTAATAATCTCAGCAAAAAGATTTATTAAATTTTTATTAGACACCATAAAAAATAACAGATCAATTGTAGACAGAAGAATAGTTTCACACATACTGTTTTCAAGCATGGAGATTAGCTAAAAGGAAAGAAATAAGGTGCTGACTTCAGATTTAACTAAAAAAGAAATGAAGCTCTGAAGAAAAGGTTAGCTAGAAGTAGTTATTAATATATTAACAGTAATCCAAGGTGATAAAGTGGGATTAGGCTATGAAGAATCTGAAGAATCTCAATGGGCCATGCTCAATGAGATAAACTTGTGCAGGGCTCTTCTATCAAGAAAATTTTCTGCTCATTCCTCCTGAATTTGGTTAGAAGACTGATGAAGTAGTAAGGAGTGAAAGCACTCACCCTCAAAAAGAAGCAAGCAATACTTAACCAAGCTGTTCAATATATAATTTCAATGCATATTTGGACAGACTGTCATAGATCAGAGTTATCAATGGTAGCAGAGTTTAGTGAAATTACAAGCCTTCAATTTTGCACATTTGGCAGATGTCAGTGCCTTAGTTACTGCATTTGCATTGTATGGCTGATTGTAGTCTTTGTTAATAAGCATTAGGAATACAATATCTATAAAGTAAATTATTTAAGATATATTTATTCTCAAGCATTTCAGGTTAATTTTTGTTAGCCATAGAAAGATATTATTTCAATAATATGGAAGCTAAATTTTGTCACATCTGTGTTGCTATGGACCAAAGTTACCCGAATATTTATTGTACCCCCAGAATTGGATCAAACCAAATTTATGCCATTCTGAAAGAAAAGCTGCCAGTCATATGCAAAAGCCTACATTTTTAAAGGTTGCAAAACATCTGGTAAAAGTCAGATTTTCCTCGAGAAATGTTTTACGCTTATTTTTATAAAGCCTTTATACGTATTTATAGGTATAAGTGAGACTCATGATCATATTCTCTAGGAAATTCCACTGAGAAAAGATTTATAGTGAAGTTTTTATCTGTAGTAGAAGTTATACAGCATATATTGTAATTAACAATCCACAGCTAAAAAAGGAAGTTTAGACTACCTTTCAACTACTGTGCAAAAGCTTTATTTCTTCAGTACCAGCAGAGGCTAAAACGTAAGCCTTTATATTAGAAACTTTTTCTTTTTGGAGAGCATTTATTCACAAAATGCCCCTAGATTTTCTGCAGCATGATTATATTGCCTACATGAACTGGTTGAATCAAGGCCCTAAATTCTGACCTGTGAAGTCTGCTGCTCAGCCATACTCTATCTGAAGTTGGTATCAGATTCACTATCATTTATCTAAGGCAAATATTTATAGCATTGCAACAATTTATAGATACTTGACCCTGCAAAACCACCACAGGTTTGTCTCACCTATTGCTTCCATTGCCTGACAGGCTGCTGATTTTGGGTGGGAACAAGCAGGTAACCCGCAAAAGAGAGAGGAGCAGCTGGGAAACTTTATAGAAACTATGAGAGTGTGGGAGTCTAAAAGTTATTTGTGCTTCAATATGTTCTCTATTTTACTGACAACAGTCTGATTCCAACTTTCATTGTTTCTGTACAGGAAGGCCAGTTTTGAGCTATCTGGCAAAGATAAATTATGTAAAATTCTGCAAAGAATGTAATTTTTACTGCTTCAGAAATTATTTGAGGTCTTGTGACTTATAAGCTGAGCATTAGTAAGGATGAGAGATCCTGGAACAAAACAGTCCTATGGTTATAAAGAGAGAAGAGAATTGACAAAAGATATTTGAAACTTTATAAGTTGGATGATAGCTTTTTCAAATATTTCTGTTACAAGTGGACTTGTGGTAGGAAGTACTGTAATATGTTTTCTGAGGAAGTGAAGGGTCAAAATTTTTATTTAGAATCTCAATATTTTCAAAGGTTGGTCAGGACTTGTAAGCTCAGGCTCTGGCTGAAGCTCCATGAAAAACAATCAACCTTATCTACTTCGTTCTTCATGACTTTCTTACCCTCCATTTTCTCTTTATTCCAGAATATTATAGTGATACTGGGACTTGGGTTCTAAAATAATAGCCTAAATAGTACATATTCCTCTAATGCAATTAAATGTGTGCTTCATAGACCATGTTGCCCAAAAAAACCACATTGTTATTAAATATTAAATATACTTGGTTGTATTCTGATGCTCAATTAATATAAGGTTAATAGTTCTGCTATAAGCTGGTTGGTCTATTTTGCAAGCAAGAAATGTATTTTCCTTAAAATCCATTTAAATTCTCAATTTTTAAAAAATTATTTACATAAATATTAACTACTACTTTATTCCAAGCCTGAAAACAAAACCAGTATTAGAAAATCACAATCTCTCTGTTTTTGTCACTCCCTCAACCCCTCTCTACCTTCTAGCTCGTTTTTTTTAATGCTACAGAATATACTTATGTGTAAGAAAAAGTCACAGTAGTAAAAAAGTGCTGTCTGAGAAAACAAAAAACAATTAATGAAGACAAAAATATCCACAATGGAAGGCCTGCTATTTTCCCTTAAGTGATACATTAGGTACAGGAAATCACATTATAATTTGATGCATGTGTCAGTTTAAGAGTGATTCTTGGATTGTGGAGGTAACTTGTGTGTTGTATGATGTAAGTACTTTTATTGAGTAGGTAAGCGTGTCATAGCTAAAAGCCTCATAAATCAGCTAAATTTTCTCCCAATTTATAGAGAATATTTGACATTACTGTCTAGTGAGGCACTGTGAAAAAGAGAGGACATGAAGAGTGATGGAGATGGATATCTTGGATAATTTTTTGGATATCTGGGGCTGGCTCTTCATTGCTTGCATCTTTTGTAATCATTAACACCTGTGCAAGAATAATATACTACCAAATTAATTTTCTACTTAGTTACTTTAACACTTTTATAGCTGCTTCCCATAAGAGTAGTCACACAGAATGAAACATATAGGATAGATTTTCAAACGTAAGGTCTTTCTCTGTTAAACAACAATAGCAGTCAACAAACTATATGTTTGAGGATTGTTCGAAGTATGTAAGCAAGTCAAAATTAATCTAACCATTGTTTTCAGCATTACCATCCACACTATGTTAACATTTTTAAAGTACAACTTTTTTTAATTTCAAGTACAAATTACTAATGTTCAGTCTGCCTCTGAATTTTAATTCTTATTGAAACAATGGGGGACTTAGACAAAATGTATTTATAAACACACACATAAATATATATAAAATAAATCATATCACATGGATTAACTTTGATTCTTCTTTACAGGATTCTTTATATAGCATGTAACAAATGCATAAAAAGTATTTCATATTTAGCAGCATCTGTCAGTAGTATCACAATTGCTACATTATGATGAGTGTATGTATTGAATGAAGCTGAACTTTTGAACCTGTTGCAACATCAGACAGTGAAGAAGTATTTATTTGTCACATTGTAGTTATAAAATTAAATAGCTTTTTTCCATGGTTACTCAAGAACAGGTGTTGAACAAGCCTGATTGCTAAATGGATACTTCAACATAATTTTGAAACTGTGATTTGTGAGGGCTCTGATGCTCTGAGGCATTGCTTGTTAGATTGTTCACCTATTCATATTTTATGCAGCTGAATGCCTTCCACTTTAAGTCTCATCAGAGGCCTTTAAAAACCTTGTTTCACTCAAAGTCATTTTTCATCAGGAAAGTAAGGAAACCGTGATAGTCAAAAGTTTATTTTCTTTTTCCTTTCTGGGCCACACAAGAGGCATATAAGGTATCAATCCTTGGAAACATAAGCTACTGTAGGATTTTTGTCTACATGAAATGATTAAAATTTCCCCTATTAGAAGCAATTGTCTTTGCATGTATAATCTTTTCTGGATATTTCCCCTTCAGTTTTGGACTGACTCATTGAATTCTCAGGGAGTTAAGAGCAAAAGATTGTCTGGCACACTACTCCCTGTTTAAAAAAAGCTCTGCATCAAGGATCTTACATTAGAATGCCCAAAGTTACTGTGACTACAAAATAAGTTTAAAAAAAAAGTGGGTCGTTTGATATATCTGTTCATGAAGAACACAAGGTGAGGAAAAGATGCTAATCCTAACTGAGGTACAAGAATAGAAGCACCTCTTCTTTCTGCTCTTTTGGGTTCACAAGTTGCTGTTTGTTTGAGCTATTTGGGGCAAAGACCATACACATTTAACTGCTGTGAGATAGGCTGGCTCGAGCATCAGCAGGCACAGCGATAACACAGAGTCACAGAATGGTTTTGTGTTTCTTTGCAATCAGTCTCTAGGCTCTAGTCCGGTGTTAGGAATTAGATTCAGGCTGCTAATGTGACACCCCAAGATACATTTCTATATGCCATCTCACTTCGATTCTACCTGACCACTTTACTGGCTCTGAATGACACTTAAGTTCAATCTGTACTGGTATATGTTCTGCTTAGTAAGGTCTATAAAACACTAACAAGTTTAGTAATTTCTGTTGAAGAATGGTCCTGTTCAATTATCCTAATAATTCCTCTTTGACCTTAACCTCTCTAGAAAATACAGCTCATACAATGTGCCTCAATTCTAGCTTTCCCTTCTTCAGAGTATAACCTAACTCTTTGAATTATATTTTCCCTAAGCTTTTTCAAGTTAAAATACACCTTCCAAAAAACCCTTTTCCAACCCTATTTAGCCAACGCAACCTACCATTTTTTTCCTCAAGAAATCTCCTTCACATGCTGAAACACATGCACAGTGAAAACTAAAAAAATTAAAGTGTGATTTCTAAAAGAAAGTCAAGGCTTACATGTTCAAAGTTTATAGAATTAGGAAATAAAAAGACAAACATAAGTCTGCCTCTATAAATATGATGTCAATTTCAAGACTGTGATCAATACGAAATGTCTCTCAAAATCAAATAAATATCAATGGCATGATATTCTAATAAAATAAAAATCTTGCAGGTCATATTGCTGCTTTTCTTTGTTCTATGTAGTCCTGATGTAAAACCTCAGATATTTGTTGTAAAAAAATGCAAAACACTGAAATTCAGACTAATAACTGCAACTGTCACAATGACACCAGCTGTAAAAAGTGCTAGTGTGATCCTTCTAATCTAGAAATGAGCTTAATCATAGTATAGATGCTTTGTCATTAGCCTGCTGTCGAGATAAATAATCTTTCTCTGCTGTATCTACATGACAAATGTCAGTCAAAGCAAGACAGAATCCTTTGAAGTGAAATTGTAATCTGTAAAATATATATCTTTGAGAAAGGATTGATTTGAACATCAAATAAAACCATTTGGCTTTGTACTGAAACAGTAAATTTTTTCTAAGTGATACTCTTGGGCAGTCTTACATAACTGACGAACTTGCAGTTCTAGAAATAACTATAAGATTGGCCAATATAAGAGAAAAGATCATGCTTAGGGAAAAATCTTAGTTATTTGTCCTTGCATTTATGTCTTGGTTGTGCTCAGGGTCCTCATCTAACTTCCAGTGAAATCAATGAGAGCTGGAAAAGGCCATCATAGCATAAGCCTTTTGCCTGCAGGGTTTTTTTCATCTTGATGTAAAAAGAATAGGCATGTGGCTTTGAACATGTGGGAGGGAAAGAACTGCTACTTCAGGAAAGAACTGTGGGGATTTTTTTTTTAAGATATAAAGGAAGTTAGGCACCTAGTTGTGACTTGTGCCTTTGAAAATACTTGCCTTACAGTCTAATAAAACAATATTACTGAACAGAAGTAAAGATTCTTCTTGGTGAACTGATCTTTTATAAAAACTCTATTATTTTTTTCACTGATAATTCTTTGCCTATTTTTAGGATTTTTTTCTATATTATAAATATTCAGTCCTGTTTAAAGTCTAGTTTTTTAAAACTCGTTCTTATCTTACTAACTAAACATAGGAATGACACTAAATAGATGAAAAAAGGAAGAGAACATTTCAGGACAGTTCACTGTGGCAACTTTGAGGGCAGCAGAACACCTAGCATAGCTCAAAAATTGCTTTGTTAGCTTTTTATTTTTTCCTCAATTCACCTCAGACATATTATATGGACAGGTTTTTTCCTTGAATACATCATTCTTCAAATAATAAATGCAAGTACATTAAAATAGTTTTGTATTTTTCACTTTACTATAACTATGGTCTTACTAAAGTCACCTATCTACAAAAGATTTAGTTACCTTCAAAAACACTAAAAAAATACTGAGCATGTTTCAATACAAAATATATTCACAAGACTTCCACTTTGCAAGTAAATCTATTAATACAAATTAGGATAACTGCTTGAGTAAAGGTTTACAGTTTTCAAAAAGAAACAACTGATTTCTCTAATCTTCTCATAAATATGTTCTTAATGAATTCTGACATACTGTCTGCTTTTGCAGATAAAGCCATCAAGCAATTCTGTCCAAATTCAAGAAAAATAACATCACAAGTCTTCTAGACTATACATGGATTGGAAAATCTTACTTCAGTTAGGATGAAAGCAGGTAGGTTGGAAAAAAAGCGGCGTTTAAATTGGCACATACGAGAACTAACATCTATAGATATAAATGAAACTTTAAGAAGAAACTGAATTTTTTTATAGTTGCAAGTTATTTTGCCTCCAAGAAAGACTGATCAGCTCCATACAGAAAAGATTGTTTGGCACTTACAGTTATGAACTATATTGTCTGCTTTAAATTTTTCTTCCTAAGGTCAAGCTTACTGGTCACAAGTCATGCATTTGCTGAGGAACCTCCAAACCACTCACATGATTTCCTCCAGCTGTATACACTGAAAAACTGTTGTGCACACTTCTGGTTTTTTTGGCTGAATAAAGTACCTCTCTGTATTTTGGTGACATTTCTATACTCACCTTTCAAGAAGCAAATGATCACAAAATACGGAAGGCAAACAATGGCTGTGATTCCTTGTAGGTCAGTTTTACACTGACGAACTTCTATTGCATCAACAGAAATACTTAATGACTTTCAGCAACATTTTTTTTGTTTGATTGTGTGTGGGTTTGGTTTTTTTTTGTTTTGTTTTGTTTCTGGCTATAATAACACAGCAAGGATACCTACTTTGCTGCAAGTATGTACACCATTACTTAACATGTAACTATTTCTCTATGTATATGAACAGAGATTTTAGGATGAATGCTGAAAGTCAGGCAGTGTTTGCTGTTCAGCCTTTTCCACCAGTGCTTAGGTGGTCCTGCAATCATTGAAGAAGAGACCTTGAAAATAATTGTTTTGAGCTTCCTTTGAAAACTGTTATTAGGTGTGGTCCATCATTTTTTTAGCCTGCTAACGGTTCTGGCAGGAATGAGTTTCACAAGTAATGCTTTTGTTTATTTCTACCACAGCATTTATTCTACTCAAACTCCAGGGATAACATGGATTAACATCCAAATTGCATTTGATTCATAACTGCAATATGGTCATCCTTATTCTGAAAATTATCTAGTGACAGTAAATCAAATTAGTCTGAAAATATCACATATTACTCATTAAAAAAAGGAAAACTACACATAATTTTGTATTCTTAGCTCAGAGAATTCTTTCCACATTTGATAGCAGATCATAAAAGTTAAAAAATTTCTAGACTTCTGTCACTTAGGTTTTTTCTAACATGATCTCAAGAAGCTACAGAAGAGAAAACACTCACATCTACTGATGAATTATTCCTTAAGGACTTCTAAATTATTTTTTTAAATAAATAAAAGTGAGAATGCAAATAATTCTACATTCAGAATTTTACATTCTGAAGAATGTAAAAAACTTTCATGGTTTGAACCAGCTTCTAAAATTTTAATTGCAATGTTCAGAAGAGTAACACCTATAGTCTCATAGACAAACAACTGTCTTAGTATTTGATATATCCAATTACATATTCTGAGTCTGTAAATCTAGCAGCTACAGTGTTTAAGATATCTATGAAGTTGTGACTCTGTTAAACTGCAAGTAACTTTTAATCTGCTATTTCTATCACCTTTCTCCGTTACTGCTCAGCTGCTTTAAACTACAGATTTTTATCAGTTCCTCCATTTTTTGAACTAGCTGGGTGCAGCGAAATAGTAAAATTACTAGTGTTTTTTTCTTATTGCCTCATACTAACAATACATGCCTGTCATATGTTATTATACTCTCCTTCAGCTCTGACATCTACTTTTTAGCCCACATTAATGACAATGACAATTGACTCAAGTCTTCTTTTCTTCCTTCATCAGTCCTACAGGGGAAAATAGTTCTTCAGAATAGAAAGGGAAAAAGGAAAACTACAGGAAAACATTCAGATTCACTATGAAATGAATGAGTGGGTTTAAGATCACTAATACATACCATGCACAAAAAAAATATTTTTACCTTCTATGTTTTTTAATTTATACCACAGACAGGCCAGACAACGCAGTTCTCAGACAATACCAGACACGAAGAATAATTTTAATATGCAATCTTCCATAAATAAAATCGAGTGGTGAAAGCCAGCCTATGTCTGCCAACACACGAGAACTAAAGGCAATTCCCCACCAGAGGAGCCAGCACTCCGGTGCTCTGACTCATAAAGACTGACATGCCAATACTTGCAAACTTCCTTTATTGGCATGTTCTTGGATTGCATTTTTTAACTGGTCTTTTGTCTTTCTTCATCCTGAGCCTTTCAGGTAATACCAAAGTTTTTTTAAAAAACTAGAGGGACATAACATCAAAACAGATTGACTTCTACAATTAATTAATCCCTCTGAGGACCCATACTAACATGGCTTACTGAGCTCTGGCTAGTTTAAGTATATGCCACTTCAATTACTCTGGGGGAAAAAAGCCAACTTTTTTCATACTATTTAGGTTTCATGGCATAAATACTGTCTTTCTTAGAGGTTGCTTTTTGTATTTTCTTATATTGGTTTTAAAGAAATAATTTTCTGTTTACTCTGATTTTGCAGCAAGTAATGAGATCTTAATACTGATATAATAACATGCTTAGTAATGACTTGTGATGGTTAGAAAACAATTATGTAATACTTAATGATGTCATGGCAGAACTTTTATCTTTTGCTGTATTTGATATTTCTAACTTAAAGCTCAGACTAAAAACATAGGTAGTTACAACACCAAATGTGCACAAGTAATTGTTTACAAGTACCTCCTCTGTAACCTATATTATCAATAGCATTCACAGATTGCTGCTGTGATAACACCTTAAGTTGTTGTTCCAAACGGTCATATGAAAAGATTTTTCTCACTTTAGTTCAGAAAAAAAAATATAAAGAAGAAATTTGTACGGTCACCCTTATTTGTATGAGTTGTATAGACAGACTAGCAGTTACATTTCTGCTTCCTCGGTATTAAGTTCCAAGAGCAGCCAACATGAGACATCAGAGGAAAAGGTCTGAATATCTCCCTTTTTATGGTCTTGTTTAAAAGACTGACCACAGCCTAGTGCTTCTCCTGTGTTTTGTACAGGTGTCTTTTGGTAGGAATTTCTTCCCAGAAGAGGACAATGCCAGTTTTTAATTGTGAAGCCTGTCAAGCCATTTGTTCTGTTCTTGTGATTTGGGCAACATGGCTTCCACCACATGTGTGATGTGAATTATACAGTATTTACTGCTGTGCTATTCAGTGGCAAGTTCCTTCTGATGGCCAACCAGCCCACACTGGTGGCATTGCCTCAGTTCTGGATACCTTCCTCTGATACTGACATATATTCAAAGAAAAATTTAGAAGTCAAAAAGCTTCACTTACAGAGCCTTTCTGTTGGTCGAAAGAGGACAAAATTTTTCCATCCACCTCTATCCATTCAGATTTCAAATATTGCAACGAATGTTTTATCATGCAGACAGCTGGGAATTACATGTTATGACAAACTCTATCTTTTTCTTTCTTTCTCTTTCTTTCTTTCTTTCTTTTCTTTCTTTCTCTTTTTCTTTCTTTCTTTCTCTCTCTCTCTCTCTCTTTCTCTCTTTCTCTCTTTTTTTCTTTCTTTCTTTCTTTCTTTCTTTCTTTCTTTCTTTCTTTCTTTCTTTCTTTCTTTTTCTTTCTTTTTCTTTTCCTT
>VZRZ01004057.1:799804-821022 GCA_013398175.1 Climacteris rufus | reverse complement strand
TTCCTTTCTTCCTTCCTCCTCTCTTTCTCTCTTTCTCTCTTTCTCTCTTTCTCTCTTTCTCTCTTTCTCTCTTTCTCTCTCTCTTTCTCTCTTTCTCTCTCACTTTCTCTCTCCCTCCCTCCTTTCTTCCCTCCCTCTCTTCCTGCCTTCCTTTCTTCTGCAATGGCACAGATTCATGCAGTGGCTGTCTCTGAGGTAAAGAATGAGATTCTTGGGCAACTGATGCATGCCCATCCCAGACCTTCTCCTGAAGATGTGTCCCCTCATTTTGCTGGTAATTCCTACCATCTCTAACTAACGGCCCTTTGAAGCTCACAAATGGGTTCCAAGCTCCCGGATCTCCTGAGATTTTTGAACTTTCTGAACTTTCTGCAGGACCAGTCTGAATGATATCTGGTAAGTATAATACTCTGCACTAATCAGATACAAGGTAAATTTCCTTCATCCTAATAAACGGTCTAGAATGGAGAATGACTGCTGAAGAGTAGAGATTTTAACTCATACCAATCTGTTTATTTTTTATATCTGTTATTTTATTTTTAGCCAAATTTTTGGTCTCAAGTGTTTCTTGGCCTCAGTGATGTCCTTTGCAAAAAGTTCTGAAGTGCAGTTTTGTGTTAAAGGACAAAGGTATTTTGGAGCAACAATATTTTAATTGCTTCTTCCCACTTCTGAAGAACCTTGCTTTCATTTTTTCATGAAACAGAGACCCCTAATCTGTATCCTCCATGCTCTTTCATAAAATATGCAACCTCATTACAGAAAAGTTTTTCTCTTTCAAAAATTAAAGCCCTCCCAATCTTTCTATTCTCTTTTATACAAGTCTTTTGCAAATTCCTAATTCTGTTTCTTGATCAAATCATCTCTAAATTCTCTAACTGTATAGGTATCACACAGCCTATGTATGGGCAATATTTTAGATATGAGAAAAAACATGGTGTATATAATACATACAACATATATAAATATGTTACATAGTTTCACGTTATTCTTTACCACTTCTTTCATACATCCAGTATTTCAATTGCTCTTCAAATGCCAATGCACATTAAACTTATGTCTTCATTGAGCTGTTTTCAATAATTCTGAGGTTAATTTCCTACACTTAAGGTGTCTCCCTTCCTATGTTAGCTCTTTTTCTCTATGGTATCACTGCTGATTTTCATCTATCACTGTGTTGTCTTTTCATTTTATATACACATATTCAACAAATCCTTTTCTCTAATTAAAATTCTCATTCGCTTCTCTTTTCTCTGGCCTCAGCCCTGTTAATATAACATATGCATATTTTTCTATGGCTATTATTTTAGTAGCTTATAGTAACACATGTTGTCACATACATCGTAAAACTCTAAATACATGTACTTTCCTTCTCCTTTATTAGTACATTCAAAGAAATTGAACAGATTGATTCTCCATTATCACAAATCATACTGATCTAACTGCTCTTATTAGATGACCTTTTAGGTATTTTATTATTCTGTTTTGAAGTTTCATTTCAATATTTTTACCAGATACACTTTTTTCTCCTCTGCAATTCCACAGTATTTAAAAATCATATGACTGTGCTTTATGCTGTGTTCTAATCCTTCATTATTGAAGCTAGTTTATTACTCAGAATCAATTAACAATTACCTGAATTAACCTGAAGAGGAGATGCTTATATGAATAGCCTCTGATTTCAGTGAAAATTTCATGTGAGTGAAGGGTAAGACCCTCACAGTTCCTCCTTGTGGATATTCCCACGCCTGAACTACACTGACTAATGTTTTGCACTACATACTAACTTATCTTTCCGTATCATATCCTTTGGTATCGAAGTATTACTTGACAAAAGGAAGTAAGAAACTAGTGCTTGTCTGGTAAGGTACCAATCAAGATGTGTAAGGGACAAATTTTTGCCCTTAGGTATCTGCTGCTTTTTAATCTTATGCAGTCACTGTTGTAAAATTTAAATGAAGAAATAGAAGACAATGTTCAAAGCTGGATAGCAATAGATGAAGAAAAAGTCTCTTAGCTGACACTAGGCTTTGATGTGTGCTCATCTGAGGGAAAACTTGGTCCAGAACTGTATTTACATTTGTTCTGCAAGTATTACTGCAAGAGGGCTTGTGAGTGTAGGGAACATATGGAGAGGCTGGCAGGCATGGATTCCCTGGTGTGGTGGTTAGATTCTTTGCTCTGAAAAGGCAAGCTTTTAAAATTCATTTGAACACTATAAAATACACAACTAGTATGCCAAGTAAGTCTGTATTTAGAGAAGAATTATAATTGTGAAAAGGAATTAAATATTTTAAGATCTCTTGGAACTTTAGACTTTAAACAACTATTCTACAAATCTATATGATAGTCTAACATTACAAGCTAAATTAATTCTCAGCCCTGTCACACAGTGAATATATCAAATCTAAGTTTCTTTGAATTATTTTTTTGGCATCTGGCCTCCCCCACTTTTACTTAATCTTTTATTGTAGTACTTGCTCTTTAAAATCCTGAAAAATTTTCTGGTTCCATAGTGACAGCAATTCCCTTCCTCAAGGGGACTTTCCATTGCAAGATGTCCTTCAGATAGACTAAGTTTCATCCACAATCCATCAAAGTCACTGGGACAAATTTTAACAAATTTCAGTGGACGTTAGGTCATGTGTTGGAAACGTGTGGCTAACTTCTATCTCCTTTGTCCTGATCATATTTAAACCATCAGTACCATTTAAAATAGCATTTACACTGAAATTCTTGATGAATCACGGACTGCATGTGTCTAGATTTCTTTATCAATGTAAAATATATAATGATGTCTAAATATTTTGTATTGTACTTGTCTAGTATTGCAACTCTTTCAACTATTTGATATAAAAGTCAAGAATATCCTCTCTGTTAAACTTGGGTTGAATATTATGTGTATATATAAATTTATATATATATATATATATATAAAGTAATATACCTTAGTATCTAAAGGAGATCTAAGGAAAATCTCCATCCTTAGAGTTATAAAATCATTAAGGTTGGAAACAAACTCCAAGATCATCAAGTCCATCCTTCAACCAAATATCATCATACACACTAAACCATACCACTAAGTGCCATGTCTACCCTTTTTTTAATGCTTCCGGGAATAATGACTCCACCACTTACTCGGGAGGTTGTTGCAACCACTGTTTCAGTGAATAAATTTTCCCAATATTCAATCTGAATGTCCCTTTGATACGCAGATAGAACTCCACAACTCTGTAAATTGTAAAGTAGGTATGTTTTATTCCAAGTGCTGGGACGTGTGGGGGTAACCCTCCAAAGCACACGCACCATTCACCACACTCGGCTAGCTATATATCAGCTTACAGGCTACATATTCAACAGGTTACACAATATGCCTATATGTATTCATAACCTATCTCTGCTTCATATTATAATGAGTTCAAAAGTCATTTGCATTAATCTGCACATGCCCACTGCCTCCTGGTGGTCGTGGGAAAGGGTCTTCAGATGAAGAAAGAAGTCTTCCTCTAGGCTGAACTTTTTACCTTGCTTCTTTGCGCAAGCTCCCTGAGTCTCTGGCTTGAGTCCAAGTCTCAAGGTTGGTTTGGGCTGGTTTCAGCAGGACCTTTGGTCATGGTTGATTCCCTTTATCAATGGTCCTGCATCCTCCTTTTCTGTTTGGCAAGCAAGGTAAGTATTGAGCAAGCCATATGCATTGTTTTAATAACTAATTCCTACTAAGCATCCTTTTAACCCTTTTCTTCCCTGTATCACCTTAGTGCAACTTGAGGCCATTTCCCCTTGTCCTGTCACTAGTTCCCTACACAGTAATAAAGGAGTAGCAAAATGCTGAGGTACTTAATGCCTTCTTTGCCTCAGTTTTTTATAGTAATACCAGTCATCCTTGTGGTACCCAATCCCCTGAGATGAAAGAAAGGATGGGGAGCAGAATAAAATGCCCATAATGCAGGGAATTAGAGTGTCCAGAGAAGGTTGGTGAAGGGTCTTATGAGGAGTGGCTGATAGAGCTGAGGAAAAGGAAGCTCAGGGAGACCTCTACAACTACCTGAAAGAAGGTTGTAGCAAGGTGGGGGTTGGTCTCTAAATGCAGGTAGACCTTTTTTTAGATACTCTCAGAGAAAGTTAATTTATTCAGAAAAAATAAACTAGATGTAAACTGCAAGCAAAATAGATTATTTTTAAAAGATTGATCTTTAGTTACACTTTGTATTCCAAAATAAAGGATGACCACATTTATGAATATTAGACTGCTAGAAGAAAACTGAAGAAAATTAAGCAATTAGT
Source organism: Climacteris rufus (assembly GCA_013398175.1). Lineage (NCBI taxonomy): Eukaryota > Metazoa > Chordata > Aves > Passeriformes > Climacteridae > Climacteris > Climacteris rufus. The sequence goes on along the minus strand of VZRZ01004057.1, from coordinate 816,738 downwards.
CACTTGAATATCTCTTTCTGTATGGAAGATCAGTTTATGCATGCATGAGGAATATGTACGTCACCTGGAGAAGCACAGTGTCTAATGCTATAGCTTCTACCCAAAGATCAGGAAGAAACTGCTCCCTTTCACTGCAGTGGTGACTCTCAATGGAAATAACAGACTGCACAGCAAAGACTATTATGAATTACTATAATAAATTATCAGAATGGTACTACCCATAAGATTTCACTTTTTTATGTGTTATATTTGTACTTTAGCACTCCAGAAAACAAACACCATCTCTCACCCCCTTGTTATCAGAAAGTTATTATTCTTGGCTTTATTTTAGAACACTTGTTAAAAATGTTTGAAGTCAGTTTTGGTCAGCTGACCTGTCTCCTCTTATCTCATTTTCTATTCTATTCTGTTCTGTTCTGTTCTATTCTATTCTATTTGCACAACATCCTTTAAACGACTTTAATATCTGACTGCCTTCCAAAAACACACCAACTGATGTTACTAACATCTGTCATGTGTAGTTCATTTTCCCTCTCATCTTCTCTGCAGGGACAGGATGAGAAAGAAAATGAACCACACATTGTGTGTGCAATGTAGTGTTATATGCATATGCATTATGATAGAGTCTTTAATTACATACTCTCATCTTGTTTTCCCACAGGACGCCTGCCTCATTCAGTGTACAGGACAGACACATGTGCGAGATTTCAGAGACCATAGGCAACCACCACTTCAGCAGTTCCTGACGTGTTTATTTTAATCTGATGTAGTGCTTTTAACTGTATGTTTCTTCTTTCATGGTTTTTTCATCTTCACATATTATTGACATTTTATATAGAAAGAATAGCAAGATAAATAGTAATCATAAGAAAATTATATACAAATAAGTTATTAATTAGACCTCAAAACAATACATAGTTAATTCTCCAAGCCTCAGTGCACCTTTACATATAATCCAAAAGTGAGATTCAGAAAGAAAAAACAGGGAATGTTTTTTCCACCTGCTCCACCCTGCCTGAAAATTGGAGTATGGAACCATGGATCTCTGAGTTTGGAGGAAGCAAGAACTGCCAGTAGCAAGGATTTGATAGAAATACTCCTCCATTTCCACATGGCTTGAACATATAATGTTTCTGTGTCATCTGCAATGGTACCTTTTTCAAGTAACCAGTTAGAGCTAATTTGGAGTCCTCTCTGTTGTCATCTAGTACATGATATGTGCAACTGTTTGCATTAAATTATGTCATCAACTTGAAAGTAAGTTATTCAAAGCACAAGTAATCTCTCAAAATGCTTATTAATTTGGAATCAAGATGCTGAGAGATATAATTTTTATCTTGGCCTTTTTGCCCCAAAGAAAAATTGACTTTTTTTTTCTTTTCACTTATTCCTTATAAATGAACTAATATTTTTGTGGGTCACTTTATTTATTTTTTTTTTCTTTACAATGCATGAAAGTGTAAGGAAAAGAACACTGCAGATGAAACATATAGATCATGCACTCTTTTCCTTTTTCCGTATACCATCTTAGATCCAATTCCTTTCAAATAAAATATGCTTCCATATTTTACAGCAGGTAACTATGTTAGCATTTTGGAATGCCTTCAAAACCACTTTTGACTGACTGTCATAAACGTTTGTCTAAATGAAACACATGGCTTTCTTTTAATGAACTAATTTTAAGATTTTATTTTTATCTGTCGATAGAAATCTTGTAGTTTCATGTATACTACTGCTAATCTATACAGGTAAAAGTTTCCCCTCTGCTGCTGTGTGCAGTAGTTTCATACAAAAATGGGCATAGATGCTGGCTTGTGTGCATGTTTTGCAAGTAGTTGCCTACAGTAGTAGATTAACTCCATCTGTTAGTCCACAGGCAGGGCCATTTGAATTTTGCCTGTGAAATCTGAACCCAGGCTGAAGAGGCAGTCTGAACCCAAATCTTTTTTTAACTTCAGATCATCTGAGCCAATATAAATGTATTGCAGCATGGAAAGAAGCCCTTTTAAATCCATTTCAGACCAAACTTGGAAGTGTTTGAACAGCTTAAAGCTTTTAACCTTGAATCTCATTGTAGCTTGATGGGGTGTTTTTGTTTGTTTGGGGATATTTTTATTCTTGGTGGGTGAGGAAGGTATCCAGATTTTTCTCTTCAGCTCTGGATCTTTGATCTCTGCGTCTCTGCAGAGTAATTCCACTGCTTGTTCCAGCTGCAGTGCACCTATCTTATGAAGCAAACTGCAAAATTGCACTATTTGTACATGTGACTCACTGTTAAAATTACTACCTGAATTGTGTATCTGTCTTCATGACAAGAAGCCTGAGTGTCCTTTCCAGAATGTTTGGTTGCACTGCAAACAATTATCAGAGCAAATATTACATGTCTGCTAATGAACATTTTGCAGAGCAGTTATGTGATATTTGACAGGATTTTTCTCTTGCCGAGTAAAGCCCCTCTGAATGTTCATAAGTGTTAGCTTAGAAGTACATAGTGAGATACATACCATAAACACAGCTGTTACAGGGAAAATGTATTTCACAGGTCCAACACAGAAGATTTCTGTTTGATATAAAAATATATGTTAAAAAAATGTTGATGGTGCTGTGAAGCCTCATTCCTGATTTACAGAGAGTAAAGCTGCATGCCTGTTTGATGGTCATTTGCCTGAGATGAGTGAAGAGGAATTTTGGCTAACTGTGAAAAGAACAGCGGAGCCCATTCTGCCTTTTGATGTGGTGTCGAGAAGGGGGGTAGGCAGCGGGTAGGGGGAAGCTTTGCTATCCAGCCCTCTTTTTCATTCCCCAAAGCAACTTGGGATTTTCTATTTCTGCCACCACTCTTATCAACACGAATGTACACATATCAGCACTCTAACAAAAACTACAGACATGCATACTACCTGCCAATCCCACAACCTCCTTGTCCAGTCTAATAATTACAAAGTATTCCAAAGAAATACCTGGATTACAAAGAAGCTGGTATAAGATCCTGTATTATCTCTTGCTGCAGGGTGTGAGTTTACGACACAGCATTGCCATAGTTTTTGATACTTCATTACTTGCATTCATTTCAGCCTATTTCAAATGTGATATGTGTCAGTAGTATGCTTACACTGCAGCTTTTACTGAAGAGCAGTACACTGCTATTGACAGGCATATCTAGTAGCACAATTGATTTTATACTGAATTTCCTCATTTCCTTATTTCTTTTAGAATATTTTTCTTTCTCACTTTTGGTGATTTAAAGTTCATCTTCATATAGAGAGTTTGAAATAATTTTGCTAAAACCACGTTTCTTTTACATACATCACATAGATATGGAGAAAAACATACTGAACATTTATTTTCAAGAAAATAGAATCTATTTCTACTGATCTCCACTTCTAGACACCAGGAAAAGTCCTTTATTTTAAGAAAGCAAAGGCTTGCAGGTAACAGGTTAGTTAGATTTTTAAATTATTTGTCTTCTGGATAATTCAACAGGTTCACAATGTTTATACTTAATTTTTTTGCTCAGCAACAGCATCAAGTTACAGCATAGTGTAAGTACAGCATAATGTTTTCTTTCCAGCCCCTATAGTATAAGTTACTAAATGCCTTTCTAGTACCTCTCAGTCTCATCATTCTAGTCAGTTTTTTCGAGTTTAACATCAGAAAAGGCTAGAAACAGAGAAAGTAGCTTAAATAGCATAGAAAGGCTTAGCCAAGATTGCTGAAATTAGTGGAATTCCCAACACTTTCAGCAGGTTACACTGGCAGGCATAAATGAACATCACATGCATTTTATCATTTAAATTGTTACTAATATTGACACAGCCTGATGTTGCTTCACCTGTCCAGGTATGTGTGTTATGTACCACTAACAAATTCTAAACTCATCTCTTACATAGTGTTTTTTTTCCATAGAGCTCAAAGCCCATTTCACAAAATACAGTTGGGTTTTTTGTTTCTTTTTAGATGGGGTAATCTGGGGTAAGAAGATAATAGATTTGCTCTAGTGACCCAGCAAATTAGTGACATAAGGTAGAATTGGACTTCAATTCAGACCCATAATGACCACATCAAGACTTACATGACTCTGTGAAATCATCACTTTTTTCACTCCTTTTATTTTTTAATTTGAGAGAGAGAGATTGTCCATATTTAGCTAAAGAAATTTTTTAGTTTGGCAAGATTTTTGTAAAGTATTTTAGTGCTTTATTCAATAATTTCTCAAATTTTTGTGTATGCTTCATCTCATCTGTTAATTTGAAAAATTTGTCATCTGTGTGTATATATACTAGGTAGTGAGTTGCAAACACTTTATTTGTACCACTTTTATGCAGACATCTGAATAAGTAATGCTGTGGATTTCCTAGGTTTACTTGTTCTAATGATGCCTTGATAATAAAATTTGCAATTTCAGTATTCTTCAATTAGTTTGTTTTCAGTGTGTTGCACATAGAAGGAGAATTTGTTGGTAGGGTTTTTTTTCCTAAATCTTAAATATATCACCAAAATTCCTATTGGCTCATGACAATTGAAATAATGAGCAAAGATATAGTTACAGATCTGAAATATATTGTGATCTTCAGGTAGAGTGTTACACAGTCAGTTAAATTTCTGAATCCCAGAAGTTACTGCTTGATTTTCTCTGGAGTAGTTGAAAGTAGAGTAAGCCTGTTAGTGTTAGATAAATACTGTCTGTTAATATGCTCACTAAGTCATAGGTTGTAAACATTTTTATCTTGCTAATTGGATTCCTAAAATATATTTGGTAGCAAAACCACACTTTTACAGATCAGCAAATATCCTCTACGGTTAAATTTTATTGCTTCGTCAACAAAGAATGCATCATGATTAAATAAGGATATGACATTTCAGTCTTCTAAGTTCACAGCTTGACAAATATTCAACCCACTCAACAAAGTATGTGGTTGTACTGCAATTCAAACTACTGTTTTTTTTTAATTTAAATCATCATGGTATTCAGTCCAAACTACTAAAGATGGAATTGGAACATAAATACATGTAATTTGGCTCCTTTGTCAAACAAATTCAATCCTTCAATATCTGTGTACTGGTTAAAGGTATTTTTCCATTCTTAAATAGTGTTGAGAGGGAATTTTACTACTGCCTTCAGTTGCCTAACGGGAGCTTATAGAGAAGACCTACCAGACTCTTCTTAGAAGTGCAAAGGCAATAAGTGGCAGACACAGGAAGTTCTGAATAAATATTAGTGAAAAACATTGCAATGATAGTGGTTCAAAAAGGGGAGAGGTAACTCACATTGGTCTCTCTGGGTATTTTTTTGTTTTCTTTTGGTTTTGTGATTACTTTTTGTTTCTGGTTTAATGGCATGGATTGTCATGATTTTATCCTTAAACATCATTGACAGAAGTCTGCCAGACAGTTAATGAACAAGTTAGCCTGAATGTGAATATTATTCCCACACACATTCTGCTTTCGAAGACTAGGTCTCCAGCTTGTGATTTCATCTTTGAATGTGTTTATCCAGATGTAATAAAGATCACTTTCTGTTATTTTAATGTCATAATTACCTAAAGCAGCAGTCCTTTAGGCTGTGCCAATTTCTATCCAGAACAGATAATGTCTCTCTCTTTGAAGGATTTACTAATACTTTCCCATAATTTAAAGAAGAAAATTATGTCTGTATTGATAGTTGTCAAGGTGTAGATAAAAAAAAAAAAACTTCTCCAACAACAGTGGACAAATTTGAAAGATGCTAGTTATACAAGTATTTACAGGAGCCAGGTAGGTATTTGTGGTATATTTCAGAGTCCAGAACAGTAAAGAGATGTGCTATTATTGATTGCTATTGGAAGAAGAATCAGAACTTGAAGAGATGAATTTGAACTAGCTATAAGACCAAAGAGAAGCTTCTCTTCTCTCCCTCAAACAATGCTTTAATAAAATATTTAGTATTTTCAGATCAGGTGGTATAATAACAAAGCAGATAAATGAGAAAAAACTTTACATTTCAGAGCATTTTAAAATTACGCTTTTACTTTGATCTTGTTTTAATTAATCATTAAACATATCTTCATAAACTACTCCTATTTCTGCAGAATACTGTAAGCATTTATATTCCCATCCCAATGAGGAAAGGTGATATACTTGTAGCACTCTATGCTTATTGATACAGAGAGGATGAAATACTTTGAAGTTCCCTAGTTTTCCATTTTCAAATGTTTTATCTGATATATTAAGTGATTGATTGAATTACATTAATTGCACAAACATTTTTTAGTTGAAAATGTACCAACAGAAACACTGTATCTAAAAAAAAGAGATTTAAAAAATAAGTTAGAGTACAAAAACACAGCTATTGGTGTCTTTATCGTGTGTGTTAAATGTGTTCCTTCCCCCAGCAGATCCCTCCTGGCGCACAACTTCCTAAAAGTTCAATTTTTATTGCTATTTTCTTTTTCATTTGCCTGCACAGCACAGCAAGGTTGTTTGTCAGGGTTTGTTTTGTTTGTTTCTTTGTTTGATTGGATTTTTTCATAGAAGTTTGGTTGTCTTGAGGAAAATATGTATAATACAACCCTAGGAAGGGGACTGGTCATAAATTATTCCTCTCTCCAACAGCTGAGATTCAATGATACTTGGGTTCAGTTTGCAAATATTAAAATAAGAAATCATTAAAACAGGATCAGCTGACAATGTGTTCAGATGAATAATCCTGTTTGCTGGAGAAGGAGAAGTTTTGCACATGTTTGCAGTACAAGGGCTTCTAGAAACATAGAAGGAACAGAGTATAGTTTGTTCATTTAAAATTAAGAAAGGACAGATTTTTCTTTCCTTAATCAGTCCTCTCATGACTGCATCTTATCTGACATTTTTTCACTGCATGATGATTAAAAGATGTGCACACTGTGCAGGAGTTTACTTCCTTATCTTAGAGTCTTCTGTCATCAAAGATTGTTCTGCACCAGGAATATTGTAATCCACTGCATAGTATGCATGATAACATGAATTGGCAGCAATTTATGAAAAAAATATGAACACTATTTTTTAGATGTAAATTCTAATTAGTTGCCATTACAATTTGTCTCCTCTGCATTACAAGGATTTCCATGACAAGGCAGGAAAGCCCTGTTTCTAGGGATCTTCATGAGGCAGAACCCTGCATATAGTTAAATAAATACAAGTCTTCAGAGATACAGTATTTTAAGTGATGATGCCTTATAGTGCCTTGGTTTTTAAAGACGACATGGTTATGGAAGTTATCTCTGTACTCAGCAAGTGAGAAATATTTCAGCAGTATAATAAAAGCAGGACCTCTTATAAAATCCTTGATTTAACAAATTACAGAAGGGATTTACTACTGGTAACCTGTATAATGAAACAAAGCATTCCGTGGTCAGCGTTTGAAAAATGAAAATAAATTAAGCAAATAAGAATGCATAGTTAACTTGATTTTTATATTCTGAACTAAACTCTAAATTCTACAAGGAAAAAAGTTTTCAAGATTCCTAACAGGGTCTGAGGGGTAAGAAGGTATTGGGGCATTATGTATTACTCTTTATATGATCCACCTCTAAAGAGTACAAAACCAGGATGCAATCTCAAACTTGAGATGCTATCTGTTCTTGGGGTATGCTTATCATTAATTTCAATGGAAATTGCACATATGCATTAAGGAAAATATAGGCCCCATGTCCTTGAGTTTCTCATTTTGTAACACAGTAAATGTTGAGACATATGGTATTTTTTAATGGAATACACATTTGATCATCTCTGTTCATTTATATAGATTTCCTAAGATGTAGTTTAGAAGTGAACACATCAGAATACGCTTGCTAAAGAGGAAATTCACTACTAGTTCTGGGCATACATTTAAGGAATGTTTTTAGTGATTAAAACATTTATAAGCTGTACTATACATATTATATATAGTGAAACTGTGTTTGTTGCTAAATTCCTAATATTAGAAAGATCTCATTTGCATTTTATTAGAAATACTAAAAATACCTCTATGTTTCAGGTTTATTCTAAACTGCTGGTTTGGACTTCCATCCTTCATAACAGGCATGAACTAAGAAAGTAAAAGAAATATAGATATCATCTTTCTTTGAGAAATTGCTTTTAAACAGATAGGATGTGTTATAGGGATGAAGTGCAACATGCCATTAATTATACATGGTTCAGGTTATAAAATTTAATCAGATACAGATTCAAACTCATGTCTGGGTTTGTTATCAAAAGAGGATACTTAGGTGAATATGCACATTTCTTCTGCTTTAAAGATATGCTTCACATAGTTGCCTTCACTGTGGGAGCTTTTGTGACTACTCAATGGCAATTATTTCTGCTTCACAGCAGAGTGGAAAAATATAGGGAAGATCTAACAGATCCTTCAGAAACAGCCTCTGATGCTGCTGGCAGAGATCACAGCATAAGCTATTTGCTACAGAAAGAAACACTAATAAGACTATTATTCTCATAACAGTCATAAAGCTGTTGTCTTTAGCACTGGGGATCACTGAAGCTCTCATAAATGGCCCGAGAAAACACAACTAGTGGAAACTTCCACAGAAATTTAGTCAGGATCCATATAGGTTTCTTATCAAATCAAAATCTCTCAACATTTTCAAAAATGGTTAGGAAACTTCATCTAACATGTTTATGAATTATATCATCAGAGTTTAGATGTGAAATACCTCACCAAATTTCCTGTGTGTAATTTATGTATTGTGAGCAAGCTACTAATTTTCTTTCAAACACTTTTATTTCTCTCTGATTCAGTAAATCTTATTAAGATTAATGGATTCTTTCTAATGTCCTAAAGAAAACCCCAGGCAAAACAAAACTGCACAACCTTTAAGAGGATAGGCTAAAGTATGAAGTATAAAAGCTGAACACTGGATTGCGCACACCTCTCAGTCTTTGTCAATGATTAGAGACAAAGATATGTGCTCCCCAGAAGTTGTGCTTCTCTCAGGGTGTGAATATTAGATGATGCAAATTTATTTTGCACAAACAGGGAGCCTTTTTCACTGCCAAAACTGACTTATCAACATTTTTGAAAATATTATTTTCATTGTAGACCATTACATTGAAATACTGGATAAAACTCAAATTTGGCATTATTTTCTTGTCAAACACAGCTCATATTTAAAAGATGTAGCTGTAATTTATTTTAAAAAAGGAAATATAAACATCTTTGAGAGAAAAAAATTTACCATGGTTATTTGAAAAGGGCAGATTAATGATATGGACCACCTCATTTCTAGCAAAAGATTAATGCTTTTTTTGCAAACTACTGAACTGAAGTCATCATCAAAATTTCATTCAGAAGACAAATTTTCCTGTGAAATAGGTCAAGTCATTTGACAGAGAACCACGTACAGAACTATATCAATACCAAAATGTGCAGAGAACAAACTCCCTCAGCAATTTACAGGAATTTTATTTAGTGTCTCACATATGAATAAATTACATATATAATCCTGCATTGGTATTTTTTTCAGTTTGAAGCCAATCTGAAATTTCAAGAACACCAGTATAGTCAGGACTAAGTGCAGTAAATAGAACCACGCTGATGGCCTCTGATAGTAATAGATCACCCAAAGAATGGTAAGAGAAGTCATGAAAAAGAAGCAGTTTTGAAAAGGTGTGACCACAAACTTAATCTCAAAAAAGCCTCCCAAAACCAGCATTTTATTGATTCCTTGTTTCCTACTCTAACAATTTCTGCTCCTCATTTCATCACATTAGTACAATCATAGAATCATTTAAATTAGAAAAGACCCTTTCAGTCATCAAGTCCAACCACAAATTCTGCATTGCAAGTTCACCTCTAAACCATGTCCCTAATCACCACATCTGTCTTTTAAATACCTCCAGGGATGGTGATTCAATCACTTTCTCGGCAGCCTGTTCAATGCTTGATACCCCTTTCACTGAAGAAATTTTTCCTAAGATCCAATCTTAAGCTCCCCGGGTGCAACTTGAGGCCACTTCTCCTTTTCATACTTGCTCCTTGGAAGACACCAACATCCACCTCACTATAACCTCAAAAATATAAGCAGAAAGCACCTCACAGAGGTCATGAATATTTGACTCAGTTTTCCATTTGCATGACTGAGATGGAGATAAATTCCTAGATAAGAAAAATGCTTCCAAATTACATACAAATGAAATTTTCAGTCAGAATCCACTGAAAAAAAACTCAGCTGAAAACCTGACCCATAGCTTTCCTGGCTAATAAGAAGAGTTCAGAAACCTACAGTATACCTCCTCCACAGGAAAAAAAAAAGTGACTAAGAGCATGATAAGCAATTGGAAAACATTCGGGTTGTTAAAAAGTCTCGGACAGAGTCATGTGAATTAGAGAAAGCTCAAAGAGGGTTGTACTAGTAAAGATAAAATCCAACCAAACTCCAAGTAAGAGTTTCAACTATGGATAAACAGAAAATGGACTTTCAGTAGTGGACTACAGAGGAAAAAAAGAAACACATAATGGGTAATCTGAGATTAGGAAAGACAGGAAAAAAACAGGAGGTACAGAACAAATACATGGAGAATGACACTGGAAACACATTTAGGAATAGTCAATTTATGAAACTATCTCGTTCAGTAAGGTAGGTGGTGAAAGTGACAGTGCTTACTGCTGTGTATTCCTTGGTTGAATTTAACAGGCAACTACTCTGATTAACAGCAGTTTGACATGGTGATTTCTATAGTATGACATTATTTTCAGTTAGACCAACAGACTTACATTGTAAAAAGCTGCTATTCAAAGCAAGCTATCATACATGAAATTGATAAAGCAGTTTTATTATGGGAATGTCTTTTTATTGTCTTGCTAGATGCTTAATCATAAAAAGTTAGCAAAGCCCGAGAGTAAATCCACTCCTTTTTCTTGAGTTAACACCTAAATTGCCTATCTCACAATTTCATGTGGTTTAAAACACAATTCTGATTATTCAGATGTATGAACATACACTATTTAACATGACACAAACTACTTCACACTTGCAATCAGTATTTTTAGAAGAAAAATTAAGGGATCCAGAAATAGACTATAATGAAACAAAATGGTCACTGAAAACTGGGAGGGTTTTGCTTCTTGGTTTACAGGTTTTGGTACAGGGCTGCAAATGCTAGGCATCTGTACTATATTAATTTCCCAAGTAGTAACTAAAATTGTTGATGAAGTTGAACTTCACATTCACTATAAATTTCCCAAAGCAGTGAAACTCTGCCAGTTTCTGAATTTTAGCCAGATGTGATATGTGGCTTACCCCCAGGATCTGTTGAATTTCCCACTGACTGGTTCAATACAGCTAAGAATCTATTTCTGTTATGTGTTTGGAGAACCTAACATGCTCCAACCCAGAACTGACACTGCAACTGAACAGTTTATTGCTTGCATTTGTGTTTATCCTACTTCTTATGCAGATAGAAGGTTGAGTGGGACAACAAGAATGCTATCTCTCCTTACTTAAGGTAAAAAGGAAGGTGAAAAAGTGGGAGCAGGTTAGGTCAGAACACACTTGGTACACTACCTCATTCATGGCTAAAATATTCTCAAGCAGTTTGCTATTGTGCCATGAAACACCTCAGCCTTTCTGCTTCAAAGTACCTTGCAGTGCTGAAAGAGACAAACCAAAACACTCAGTGCTTTCTGAGGGCTTAAGGACATGGAAAGACCAGAGTGTCTCAGCCTGAAAAAGAAGAAAATATGTTGCATCCATTTTAAGTGTTGCATGTGGTAAAGCTACCGGCCTGATACTCTAGAAGTTCAAAACTTTCCTGACAGTCTTATCAGTCATGGTAAGAGCTGGCCTGAAACATTTAAATTGTATTTGCGTGCCATAACATCCAAGGGCAGTAATCACAGAAAAGGATTTTGTTGTGCTAGACATCATTCTAGCATGGAACAAATGTGTAAAATTTTATTTTCCAGACTCTGATTCCTTTTGTTCCAAACCCTGATATACTGGCAAGTGATAAAAAATCAACACAAACATACCACAGCTCTCATTAGCATACAAAATTTCATTTTTAGGATGATCCACAGCCCTAAAATTGAATAAACAGGAAAAGAATACATAGGAAAATAAATCCTTTCTATCCATAAAAATCTTACATGCATTCGAAAATGAAGACCCAAAACACACATACCAGTTCAAATACATGTTACTATTAGCATTCTCTCTAGGGTTTCTCTGGGCTGCAAATATTCAATGCAGCCCACTAAAATGTTTTCATGCATGTCATGAGATTATAGCCCAAAGATAATGTTATACTGGAAGCCAGAAGGGAAAGGTTCTGTGACTAGGTGTTATCCTTCTAAGACCTTTTGTCAGAGGCAGGAGAAACTGGCTAGAATCTTCCTATGACTGATGATGTCATTTCAAACTGGGAAACAGCTTCTTAGGAAAGCACACAGCTTCTGTGAGAGCTGTTAGAGGGGCACAAAGGGGCTGAAAAGGAAAGCAAAAGTAACTATGGTTTCATGACTACTGTCTGCTTAGTAAAGATGTTTAGTCAGCTGTTGTCATGACTGCTGAAGGTGGACTTCATGGTCCTTTGCTGTATCATTCTTCTCAGCTGGTGACAAATCTTTTCCAAGAAAAGGAAAGACAGAGAGTTCAGGCAATATGCTGATGACAAAACAGAGCAAGTGAAGAGGCAGACTCACTTATAGCTCATTAAGACAGTTCTCTGTTTTCTCCTTTTCTTCCCAATATCATTCTGAAAGTAGACCACAGACATGGTAGTTTGCATGGTTTAGCTCTGTGAGAAATTGTAGCCTCTTTGATTTTATTACATAAAACAAAATATATGTTAGAGAAAGTGGTAAGAAAAGGAGGGAAGGCACCATAGGAAAGCAGGCCAGACTCACTCAGTAATGTGTATTTTATGAAAGACTTGCATCGGAAATGACAGAAAAGCATACATTAATCTGTAAACCTCTCTCACTATGATGGATAAAAAAGCAACTTATTCTGCCTCAAAATAACACAATACAAGGTCTAAAATAAATATATTTGGTAGATTATCAACCACAAATATTTTCATATGCATAAATCTGCTAAAATATAGTGGAAATTGTATAAAATGAAAAACATTTTATAGACAGACAAAATTAGATTTGTGGTGCAGGGTTGCCATAATTACCCTTTATGGCAGTGGAAGCGCTCTTTAGGTAACTGGCAGTAAGCATTAAATACCTGATAGTCTTAAGCTAAAAACAAGTTCTTCAAACAGAAATGCCTCAACGAATACTGTCTATGCCAGTAACATTTGCTAAAGTATTAAAATAATCTCTGCCAAACAGAAAGATTGTCTAACAGAAAGCCTGTTCTGACATAATACAAGAGCTGCAATTCATATCTCAAATAAAAATCAGAAATGAATTTTCATCCTGAAACATTCTGCAAATTAAGCTCTAGTTATTCAGCTAGAAAACATGGAATGTTCTGTTTCTTGACATAAGTAGCTTTATATTATTTAAATTTATTTATACTGACTGTTACCTTAATAACCAGTAACTTAAAAAATAGCTAAATTGTTAAAACTAAGGGAAGAATTCTGTTTATGTAGTGACGGGTAAATAAGAAGCAGAACACCAAATATAAGAACCACTGCCTTTGCAAGTAAAAAAATATTTAGATCATAGAATCATAGAACAACACAGGTTGGCAGGGATCTTGAAAGATCTTCTGGTCTAACCTTTCACAGGAAACAGAGTCTAGCTGAGATCATCTTGAAAACCTCATGGGCTGGGAACTCTACCATGTCCCTAGGAATGTTTTAGCAGGGAATGACTGTTGTCATTGTAAAAATTTTTTCTTATATTGAGATGAAACCTCTCCCCATGCAACTTGTACCCATTGTGCCTTGTCTCCTCTGTGCTATTTGAAGCTGTCCTTTACATTCTAGGATACTGTGATGAGGTCTCCCCAAACATTCCCTTCTCCAGGGTAAAGTGATGCAGCTTCTTCAGTCTTTCCTCAAAGGGCGGGTCCTCCAGCTCTTTGGTCATCTTTCTGGACTCCTATGGACTCTCTCCAGTTTGTCCACATCTTTCTTGAATTGTGGGTACCAGAACTGTTACACAGTACTTCAGGTGTGGCATACAAGTACTGAGTAGAGTGGGAACATGAAGTTAGCATCTTCAGAAATTTACCTTATCATTCCAGAGGACAGAACTGGTATACAAAATACATAGAGTTCAGTATAGAGATGAAAATATCCACAGCACCTAACTTAATTCCTTTCTTTTCAAAATCAGAAGGTCCATGAACACTTAGTTGAATGGTAATCAAAAAATATTCTTCATATATAGGATGACTCCTGCTCATTGTAGCCTGAATGTACCTGTTCATCAAGATGCATCTTCACAGTGCAGGAAAGAAAAGGCCTCTCACATGCCTTCATGTGCCTTTATGACAGTTACAGATACAGACTACTTGTGTTGCCTGACACACAGTTTACACTTGCTTGATTTGTGTGTTGGTTTTTCATGGCCTGGGTCTTGGTACTGGGGGGTCCACAGAGGTGGCTTCTGTGAGAAGCTGCTGGAAGCATCCACCATGTTCAGTAGAGCCAATCCCAGCAGAGCCAATCCCAGCAGAGACAAACCCTGATGGCTCTGAGCATGGACATGCCACTGGCCCAGGCTGGGCCAGTTAGAGATGGTGGTAACACCTCTGTGATAACAGATTTAAGAAGAAATCAAGACAAAGTTGTGGCGCAGTTTTAATTTCCACCTAGAGAAAAGGAGGAGTGAGAACATGTGAGGGAAACAACAATGGAGACACCAAGGTCAGTGAAGAAGGAGGGGAGGAGGTGCACCAGGTGCCAGAGCCAAGATGTCCCTGCAGCCTGTGGTGAGGACCATGGCAAAGCGGGTTGGCGCCCAGCCCATGGGGACCCACGGGAATGCAGAGATGCACCCGCAGCCTGTGGGGAGGTGCCCACACTGGAGCAGGGGGATGCTCAGATGAGGCTGTGGTCTGGTGGGACTCCCATGGAGAGAAAAGCCTTGCTCCCAGGTTGGAATAGCCTGTCCTTGGAGGACTACACCCCGTGGAAGAGTGACCCACGTCACAGCAGTTTTGGGAGGACTGCTGCTCATGAGACTGGAGTTCACAGAGAACTTTCTCCCATGGGAGGGAACCCCATGGTGCATACAGGGAAGTGAGTCCTCTCCCTGAGCACTGGAAGAAAATCTTGGGTAACAAACAGAACAAAACCCCCACCCCTGTTTCCTCGTGCAATCGGTGGGAAGGAGGGAAGGGTTGGGGGAGGAAAAGGTGTTTTAAGGGTTTATTTTTACTTCTCATTATGCTCCTCTGGTTTTGTTAATAATAAATTCACTTACTATCTTTCAGTTGAGCCTGTTTCACCCTTGGAGTGTTTTCTCCCAGTCCTTATCTCAACTCATGAACCTTCATTACATTTTCTCTCCTCTGTCCAGCTGTGGAGCATGGGAGGGTGAATGAGCAGCTTTTCATAGTTGCCTGGCATCTGGCCAGTGTCAGTACACAACAATTTGCTTATAAATTTTAAAACTTTAAAAAATACTTTGTACTTTACCTATAACAGCAAAACGAATTATCCATTGCATCTTGTCCTGCAAGGTAAACTTCTAATTTGGTCTTTGGCATATTTGGACTTTTTTATTATTATTTATTTATTTTGCTAGCTTTAGAATGCTGCCATTCACCAAACTTGGAAATTATCATAACAATCTAAATTTTCACGTAGTAAAAATATTTATTGCCCTCAGGCACAAATATTTTGTCATTTGTTCAAAATCTCATTTAAATGACAAATATGATCAACATTTAATCATTTCTTTAGAAAATAACATCAAGACATGCCAGATTTTCAATGAACTTATTCATACTGATTCTAATAAGCTGAACAACTTGTTTTGGCTGCAGCTATCTTTTTCCATATGGAAGTGCTTCTACTAGCTTTCTTCCAGATTATGTGGTTGAGAGGAGGATGTGGAGAAAAGTCCTATGTTGCTTTTTGTGGCACAAATTCGTTTTGAGGACTGAAACATGCAATGTAAATTACTCTCAGTAAGCCTGCACACCGAGGGCACATTTTGGCACTATCACAACCAAATCTGTACCTTAACAATCTGCATCTAAATTCATGAAGTATATAACAGGTTTAAGGATAAAAATGGTTTACTGTAAGCATATGTCTGCAGAGACAGCATGCATCTTCACTTAGGTGCACTGCACTACAGCCACTTCTTTAGCAGCATGCACAAAGGCAATTTGAGCAAGTTTAGGATGGAAGACAGAGGTGATACTACAGCAAAGAGACCACATAGAGCAATGCAATGATGTCTCGGTTTTGAAAGACAGGTGTCTGCTGAGAGAGATTGAACCCTCCCTTAGGACAGAGAATGTGATTTCCCCTCCCTCTGAATTATTTAATTTTGAAATCAAGGGCTTTCAGGCAAAGATACGGGAAAAGGAATTACAGTTCTTTACTAGTATTTTATAAACAAGCAATAACAATAATAACAACCATAAATAGAACCAGAAACTAACAGCAGATAACTTTCCCGTGTGGTGTAATCACGGTCAAAAAAAACCAGAAGGGGGCGCTGTTGAGCTCCCGGTCGGGCAGGGCAGGTGCGATGACTCCCGAGCGGCTGCAGGTGGCGCTGTGGCGCAGGGTCAGGTCAGCCTCAGGCAGCTGGGAATGGCGGACAGGCTGGAGAGCAGCCAGGCAGCTCAGAGCGGCAAAAAAAAACCAGGGCGGCAGGGGCAGGAGCCGGCCCTCTCTCCCCGGCTAGCTGAGAGTAACAAGAATTTCTGAAGTCACAACAGACGCTGCGGTCCCAGGCGGCAGAGGGGGGCAGGCGGCAGAGGCAACTGGACTCTCAGCAGACACTGCTGTCTCGTGCGGCAAGGGGGGAAGGGGGGGAGAACAGGCGGCAGAGGGGG